>DVXP01001282.1:0-15571 GCA_018235645.1 Junonia grisea | reverse complement strand
AAGTAATAAATGTTATTTGCAGTTAACAATTTTCTTTTTTCTTTATTACAATATTTATGGCAAGACTAGGTATATTGTAAATGCGTTGCTTTATTTCAATAATTCGGTGTGAAACTGAATTACTGAACATTTAAAAACTTTTATTAACATGTTGCATATTGTTTTAATATTATAAAAAACATTGTAAACTAAAATTTTAACATGCCAAACATTTAACATTTTGCAATATTTGCATTGTAATTGCCAAAGAATTAAAAGATTGTTCAATCCAATAACTCTAAATAGTCTTCTTATTAAACATCTACTTTAGGTACTCGTATATGTAGTTCGTTTTACTTGTTCATGTATGTAAATATATTAAGACAAATTAACATTCAATGCCTATCTCTCATTGTAATAACTCAAATGCACTTCAAATGTAATTTAATTTTATCTGTAATCTGTATTTTGTAACCCTCGGACCATAATTTGTTATCGAACACATGAATCACATATCTTTTGTTATAAATAAAGTACACATCGCTTCGATTGGTAATTTAATTAAATCTCTACCCGCATTGGTCATTCTGTAAAGCAATTACAATAAGAAAATATTGAAAAAAAAAACAACCCTTATTCTGTAACCATAGACAATTAGAAGTAAATTGGAAGTGATTAGTTATTTTAAATACCGGCAACTTAAATACAAATTTTTAATTTTTTAATTTTATGTAAATATCGTATATAAATATAATAAAATACTAATTTCTCACATAAATACGGTTGCTATCTATACCATAAATATTATGAATTTAAAAAACTCACAAGTTTATGATCGACTTTTAAACACGTAATATAATACCTTTACGATGAATTTTAACAAATAAGCATTTCCACAAACCAATGTATATATAAAACCTATTTACATCCATAAACAGGTGTAAAATATTTTTTTATCTGTAGTTCCCGAGCCATATGCTACATGGCGGTAAACGGCAGCTGAGCTGAAATAAATAAGAGGCCGTGACACGCGCCGCCCTCCCCTTTTATAATTACTTCATTTTATTTTTAAATTGTTTTTTCTGCTCCACAAAGATTCCCCTCCATTCTAAAACAATGTATTCTCCCCAACACTAATGGCAGCGTGCGTTGTTTTAAATTGGATACGGGTATAATAATAAATTGACGGTTTTAACTCGTCTTAGGGACTGTGAGTAATGATAATTAAATTGATCCTTATTTTTGTCTCCCTGTTTGAGTTATTTCACGATTTTGTACGTAAATTAACTTAATACCTATTGCACTAACTTAAATAATTTAGTTTTTTTTATATCTGTGTGTTATATGTAGATAGATGAGTTTGTTGTATTAATTTTGTCTATATAATTTTCAACAACATAATTTTGTGACACCCAATATTGAAAAGTGTTTTGAAAAATTCTTTTTTAAAACAATTTTGAAGAGCATATATTCATATGCATCTGCGCTTTAAAGAGAGCCGTTCTAGGATTTCGCCCTCACCTCAACGGAAGCAGTAACTCGAGGACAGGTAAACATATAACTAAGAAACCTGAGCCGACACGTGACCAGACCAAAATAACCCACCATATATTGACAAATCTGCCTGCCTCGCTAAACTAACACCCTGTGTATTATCAAAATCCCAAGTAACGCCGACAATACATCAACCGAGTCCCCTAAGGAAGGGGAGACGTTCTATTTTTAAATACTTCCCTACATTTTATATTTTTTCCTTGCCGTATTTTTAACTAACCAGCCAGTCTTAAATGGCCTTTATTTTTAAATATTACTTCGTTAAAACCGACAGGGGGAGGTTATTTTAAAATGGTGAGATCGTAATAATAACTTGCAGCCGCTGTGACGTGTGAGCGCGTGCGTTCGATATTTGAATTTGAATGGTGGAACGTGTATCGCACGCGTCTTTATCTTTTTTATTGGGGGATCCCGGCCAATGAGAGAGGTTTTATTTTCGTTTTTTAAATGTAGGGGAGTTTTTTACGTTACGTTATTTACACTGATCTTTTTTTAGGACTTTTGGGCGTGTGATGAGTATATGTATGTACAAAAGGGGCGTGAGACCGTTTTTAAAAGCTTTTAGTATTTTAACAACCTATTAAGGACCTATGCAGCCAAAAATCAATTATTTTAAAGGCGTGTTGACTCGTTAAGTCGGGAAAACATGACAAAGTCATCGAAATGGTCAATTTCTGATTTACTTACATGACCATAAGTGACTATCTACTTAAACGAATAATTATATGCTAACCAACCAAAAAACACTCTTCAATTAACTGAAAACTTAATCTTATCTTATCGACACAGATTAAATAAGTAAAACCAGTAGGTAATGTCCATTGCCAAAACAACCATACCAATGGCGGGTTCTACGTATATCATTTTCCTAATTCCGACATTTTCCCGAGCAAATACTGTTCATGGATAATTGATTTCCAAATATTAAGTTACGATATTTGCTTGTTAACTTGGAAATATCGAATATATTTGCGCAGTCGGTTATTTGCAAAGTGTATGCTTACTTCATTTGACTTTTTCTGTCATAATATAATGATTGCAACTCTCTACTCTCTATATATTAGTTATGTTCATAGATTAAACTTAATCATTTATAATTACTTATTTCTGCAATATTAATCCCTTTTTCGGTCAATCGTTACCTAATTTACGAGAGAAACTTATCTGAGTATTTAGGTATAAAGCGCACTTAAACTCAAACTTAAACATTATACCTACTCTACAACCACTCTTAAACTCTCTACAATTCTCTGGTTCTTGATTTTAGATAAGATTACATAGCATAGCTTTAAGCACGTCGTGTAAACAATTGTGCAATAAAATAAGTACACAAATAAATACAATATCAAATACATTTTCTCACAACGAAAATTCAAACTAATCTTTGAAATGTTATATCTTTCACAATGATACATATGTATAATATCGCCGCTATACATTTAGTTGAAATACTACATATTTTACAATCAAACATATAATCTTAACTATACACATACCTAAATGATATATCACGTAGATATACGTAGATATAGCAAAGATTTTTACCGTATAAATAGCCTTCACCCCGGGAGTGGTCGTTGCCGGGCAACGCGACCCTCGGAGGGTAAAAACGAGTAAAACGCCGGGAGCGAATGGACGGTGATTTTTTATGGCATCGTACATTTTTTCCTCAGCGCCGCGACGCTCGGCGTCCTTGTGTGAGTTGCTACAGGGTGTTTCTGTTGGTACCTTGTTATTTTTGTCGTTTGTTTCTTTTGGTTTTATCTTTATCTAAAATATGTCTATATTTGATATGGATGGAAGAGACATCTTTTCCATCAATGGATGGAAGAGATACAGGTTTGATAATTAGTTTAATAAGTTAATATTAATACGCATTTAGAAACAAAGATTAGGCATTATTATTTTTATAATCTTTATTTTGTTTATACATAATAATTCAGAAATTACATTAAATATAAAGACTTAAAAGAGTAATTTGAAACATCGTCCGTGTCGATAACTCGACATAGAACTATCAGATTCCGAAAATAACAAGACAAAGCTTTTGCTCTTGTGTATTTAGAATTGCACGCTTATCTGTATGGAAATTTTAATATTATGTTTTATCGACTATCTTAGAAGATACGTCATAATTATGTTTCTATTGTGTAGCACAATTTTGACACAAGCGTTTTAAAGATATACTTAATGCACTTAACACGTATACACTACAAACCCAATTATGTATGGATCCACATAGCCTGTAGAAAAAGATAAATAGAGCATAATAAATATAATTATGATTAAGTTACTTACTTAAAAAGTATACTTCATATTAAAATTAAAAAGAATATTTTATGCTTCTATTGCTTTAGATGTTAAAGTAAACTTATGAAGGACACAAAATTATTCATAGCACTTTTACCCTCAATGTAACAACCTTCTATTTCACTCCAAACAGCCTGTATATCGTAGAAAACTCTCCAAAGAGAGCTAAATCGCGCTGTCCATGTGTGCGTGAAGTGCGGAGGCTGCAAATATTATAAGTATGGATTTTATTGGCGTCTCCCTCTAACCTCATCCTCCCTCCCATTTCAACCTTCGGAAAAAATATTCACCAAGGGAATCTAAAATTATGAGAGTAAGGGAAGTTTTCCCGATTATAAGAAAGGAATCTTCAGTTATTTCGGTCCATATATCTCGTATTTGTTGATAGCATTGTTTACATTCACTTATTGGTCGTTAATTATACGACATACGATTAAAAGTATATAAAGCTTTTTGAATTTATGAACCAAAGTATTATTTTACTTATAACACATTGTTGCCAAAGTTTTCATCACTTATTTGTCACCTAAAATGCTTAATCGGTATAATTGATAGACACGAAAAGCTTAAGCTCAAGAATAGATAAATTAAAAAATCCGTTTTACCTACCTAACGGCGTAAGCTAGGAGTTAATGTTGTTGAGCTTAGAACCCGAAGCACAATAAATAAAATCAACTACATTTATGTACGTCTATAAGTCCCTAAATGTTAATTTTTTGGGTAGCAATGCATAATAATGAACATTTCTTACTTAACATCATTAAAAAAAAGTTCCAAGACCTGTTACCGAAATCACAACTTCGTAGAAGTCGGTTACATTATTTTTGGAAGGCTTTGAGTGAGATTATTTGAGAAAAATCCCCATAATACCCTCGTAACATTTTATGTACGTAAATATAACTTCCACTAATACCCACATACGACGGCCGCGATGGAAAATTTGGTCGTATTTGGAAGATTTTGTCAAGAAATAGGCGTTTTATTGTATACTAGGAAATGTATTGAAGCATTCCTTCTGTGTTTAGTTAGGCGGATAAGTGGGAACCCTGATACTTGATACACCAGATTACCAGCTAAAGCCTCTCGAGCACCAAGAACTATTCTGCCGTCTTGATGGTATGTGGGAGAATTGCTGGTTCCCTCGCCATGGATGTACTAATGGCGAAGGGAAAAATTGTGCATAGCGCCATCTACTTCCGATCGTCTTCAGCGGATAACATCAGCGAAAGCGTCCGCTTCTCGTTTCCTCTACGATGCCTCCTTCAGCGACATAATAGATTGCTGAAAAAGACCATTCTCTCTCTCTTCAACTTTTAACGTCAAAATCTAATCTCTAAAAATCTGCAACCTTCAAGTAATTCGGTAACGAGCATAAAATAATTCCCAGACGAATTGAGTACCTCCTCCTTTTTTGAAATTGATTATAAAGAAAAAAATCATTATACTAATTTCATTTGTTAATGGGAAATTATTTATTTGTAAGTTTTTTTATCCGCTTTTACGCCGTGACTACTCAATCGCATGCCATGAAATTTTGCAAATGTTAAGTTAAAAGCTATGATAAAATAATAAGGTATTATTATCCCGAAAAATTAATTGTTCCCGAATCTGACTTAGAGCAATAAATTACATAAAATTACGCGGGTAGAGTCACGAGCAAAAGCTAGCTGTAAATAAGTTTCAAAACTAAACTCTCTCTAGCTTGATTCTAATAATAATTCAGACACGATTTCAACAACCCTTATACTAAAAATAAATCAATACCAACGTCTATATTGTTCGCAACCCTCTGATTGTCGCAAAAAAGTGTGGGAGCGTATATTAAATTGATCTGGGAAAGGGTTGATCCCCCTGTCGATGCCGCCATGTTTTATTCATGGTGCGTTCCGAGCGAATCAGGGTATCGCAGATTCACAATCTCATCTTATTTACTTCTTTGTATATGGCAGGAAAAAAAGTAAATAGATGGGCCTTGAAAGATATTTAAGTGGTGTTCGCAATCAAATGTGATTTTAAAAATATTTAACTTATTTCAAATGAGAGTGACGAAGACAATTGAAAGTGTTTTGTTACTTACATAAGTGTGTATTTACAGCAGACGAGTTCGTCTAGCGACATTCGATTAAGTTATTTTAGTGTAAACAGGCATAGAGCATTCTTTCGTTATTTTGTCTGATACAAAAATGTTAATGTTTAATGTTCTTTTAGTCCTAATGCATACTAATGTAGGTATCTAAATATTCTTTATTTTGGTATCCGTAAGTACTCTTTATAGACAACCGGCGTTAAAGGTCCATAAGCCATTCCTATTTCATCCCTCACATCATATTTCGTTAATTTACCTACTTTTGTGCGTCCTTTGTCTAGTATTGTTATAAAAAAAAATTAAGTTTCATTTTCCTTATTTTTACATGAGATGCCGTCATAAACAATGTTTGCCAAAAACAACAGACAATTCGTAGCTATTCGTCGTATGACGAGCATGAATGATAAGTAAAAGCCTTGCTTGCTAATTTGAAGAATTAAATGGGGCTTAAAATGTTGTACGTATCGTGGACAAATACGGTTGTTTATTTAAAAAATATATGTACCTAAATATTTGTGAAAAATGTGTATGAATTATTATATACTACTTCTCAGTACTCAGTACCTTCATTCCTAAATGGAAATAGACAAAATAACTTCTACAGCGTAATATTTTTTTACTTATGAAATATCATGTAGGTACCTATTCGCAATGCAGGTGCGAAATAACCATCCATCACTTGTGGCATTTACTGCCGCCAATTTTGATAAAACGATACAAAATGGACATTCCTAATCGCCTTGTCCTTTTAAAAAGTACAAAAGACTACCTATAAAGAAGTATCCTTTGAAAAGACTCCGCTTACCATAAACGAAATGAACCTTATTGATATACATTTAGAATTTAAAATTGCTTAAAAGGAATTAACATGTAGTTTTGTATTAAGACCAGTTAAAAAATGGTATGCTCTTAAAAAATCGCATCGATCTTGCTGTTTGTGGCACGTAAGAATTGTCCTCTAATTCAATTTCTGGTGATTTGTGCCAGTACCTGACTATTATAATGCATTTCTGTGTAGCATTAAAAAGCGTGTCACCAATAAAAAAGTTTGAAGGTATTTTTTATCTAAGTATACTGTGAGATGTGTTTTTTACATGCCGAATTATTTTTTCAGTAAAATCTTTAAAGATATTGAACCCACGCATAAAAAAGAAAGTGAAATATTAAACGTTAAGTAAAAGTTTTAAAGAAAAAAGTGTAAATAAAATGAAAAAAAAAAACAGCCAAAATTTTAATAATACGGTAAAGAATTATAATTCAGCCATATATTATTATAAAACTAAAAAAAAATAACATAAATATAATTAGCCAAAAATATAATATTAACAGTAATATCGAACAGATTTGCAAACATATTTACTTGAAAACGGTAGAAATATTCCTTTAACTCCGCAGAGATTCACTAAGGACGGATTTTATTGAAATTTTCACTTAACACTTACTAAAAAAGGAAATTTTATTTTTTTTAATAACGGATAAGCACGTTAGTATGAAAAATATGCATACCACGGATCCGCGGAAAAGTGCTGCGAATTGTATAGAGTAAATGTAGCAAATACAATGCCTTATGATATCTTGCAACGACTCCAATATATTAATTTAATACTGGCTTCTTTCTAAACGTCAATCGTTAATACCACAGTTCAATCTAATATTTTAAACCAACCCCGCCCAGACTTGTCGATATATGAGTAACAGTACTTTTCATGGCAACTTATACACGGTTTTAGCGCATAAATCGAGGGAATAAGGCTTATAATTGCGTGTTATGGATTAAATTTATAAATTATGTTACAGTCAAGGGGTATTTTTGAGGCATTTTTAATTTATCTGCCCCCTGCCATTATTTTTGCGAGGGGTCAAGCGTATTGTCCGGCTAATGGTCAGGCTGAGTGCATTTTACGAGCGATCTAAATTTCAAGCTTTGCATTCGTTTCCTGGGAATGTCGGGTGATTTATTGATTGGTCAGCTTTAAGGAGAGCTGGGATAGGGAATAAAATTGTTTTTTTTCTAAACCATACATAAGATTAAGGTGCCTAAGTCCGCGGTATTCCAAAAAATAATATCTTATTCCGAGGTATTCGAAAAAACGGCTTAATCAATAGATTCATAAGTTTTTTATTCTAAAAAGGTTCGTAAACGAATAAAATCTACACCTAGCCTTTACCTTATAAGAAAAATATTCAAATATTTAATTGAATCAGACGTTACTTTGCGGAATTCCATGATAACATATCAAATATTTATTTTGCTATAATGCGCGAAAACAGTATAAATCTGTCTAGTATGATGTACTCACACACACACTCTACGTACATATATTCAAACAGACGTGGTATAACAAAACGTTGTTAGCGTTAATTTTAAAAAAGCTTAAAAAATCTTTTAGACTTACCTACTTGTTAATGTCTTTTTGAACGAACCTTTTCGATTCAATATAAGTTTAAAACGTTTCAATCTAAAGATTTGTATCAAATCGTTAGAATTATAAAAATTGTAAAAAGGAGTGTTTGTACATTAAACGAAATCCATGTTGTGTTGTTTAAAAAATATGTCTTTAATATACATAGGTACATATGTATGTAGATGATGTCTTACTTTTGTATTTAAAATATAACGTATTTTATGAAATGTAATTCTCATTTATATCATTCGATTCGTCGATCCAAAAACCGTAATATCGACACAACGATCAATTGTTCAAAATTGGGAAAAACTTAAAATCCTTACTAAGGATCTCTCGTCACGGCTCGCAAATTGCCGTAAGCCGGGGGTCAGACAAAGCCCCGGTCACCGTATTGACACCCCGACAATGCAGGGGTCACTTTTATTTGTAGCTGAAACTTAATTTATAATCTTTTCACACACGCCATTAAGAAGATTACCTACCCTTTAGTCCGCAACAATTGCACATTGGAATAAAATAAATTGTAACTGTATATAGAATACCATTGTTCGAAGACCGTTGGTTTCGTTTTTGACACATTTTCAATCGAATTTCGATAGATTTATCGAGGATATGGGAAGATGTTTGGGTTACGGGTCAATGGGTGGATTGTGTCCGGGTCTTAATTGCCCAACGGTCAGATCGCACGCTTTTCGGAGCAAAGGTTAACGGTCGTCTTGAGAATACGTCACCATTGCTACCCTATTCAAAAATATCCTCCTTACCTTACGTTTTATACTGTTCACAT
Organism: Junonia grisea; assembly: GCA_018235645.1. NCBI lineage: Eukaryota > Metazoa > Arthropoda > Insecta > Lepidoptera > Nymphalidae > Junonia > Junonia grisea. Next base: position 6,447 of record DVXP01001282.1, on the reverse strand, counting down.
ATATAGTCGTACAAAATTAGTATATAGTAGTAGTACATAGAATTTTCCATAAAAAATGTTCTTGTTTACCGGAATACATTTTTCCTTGCAAAATAAATAATTGAAACTAAAAAAACATAGTATAAAATGCTAATTTAGGTATATATAAGCTTCAAAAAACTTTAATAAAAAAGATACCATGGTTAAAAAAAGTGGCATGGCTTAAAAAAACTCAAAGCACGTACCTAAACACGTACGTAGTTAACAAAGTAAATGATTATTTATCTATTTACATAGTACTACATACAATTAAACTCATAGCATCGACCAGCAAATGTTACACTATAAAATTATAATAAAACAGATTAACAAAACAATAGAAATTTTAACAACAGTTTTAATTCTACCAAAAACCTTTTACGAAAATTTGACGCAAATGTCACGGGTGTAATTTTTCAGAAAATGTAATAAATCTGACCCCCCGACCATTTTGACCCCAGGGTCCGGGCACAAAGCACCGCGGCGTCTTAGGGTTGACCCGGGATAATAGCTCCAATTACAATAGTTATTGAGATAACATAAATTATAAATTTACGCTTTTGTTGAGTATTGAAATGTGTAACAAAATTTATAACTGGAATTTCGGAACAAAATTGTAAATATGTAACTGTTTTTTTTTTTGCAACTGTTGAAAAAAAGAGTGCTATGTGTTTGATTTCGTGTACGGTTGTAATGTATGTGACTGTTTTTTGTCCTTACCTTTATCTTAAAAATCAATTTAAATTAGGAAGATATTGGTAAATTATTATTAAGTAAGTAATTCCAAAAATTAAACTTAAAATCACTCGCAAATACCTAAAAGAAAAAAAATTAAACAGCAAATATACATTATTTTATTATTAACAAAAATAAAAATACTAATTGACAAAACATATGGGTACCTATATCATAATTTATACAACAAGATCCTAACTATATTCTTTTACAAATTTTTCATTCATAATTCATTGTATACTAATAGAATGCATAAAAAATCTTATAAAACACCCCATGAATAAACAGGTATCGATATAAAAGTCACTCAATGACCTTCATCAACAAAAGACACAAAAAACGCACACGTGTAAACACACCTTAATAAACTAATTTCTATAACACACGTGAAAAAATATGTTAAAAAACGTGAGAACAATCATTTTTTATAAAAAAAAAACCATGAGCATTGTAACATGGTCCGCGCGATACGTTGCCGTGGTCGATAAAAAGGGGCCGCGAGTATGCAGAGGACTCAGAGGTAGACATTTAATAAAAGACAATTTTTAATTGTGAATTCACTACTCGGCTATTTATATTTTGTATAATTTTTAGTTCTATTACTGTCATATGTTGTACAAAAAAAGTAATTTTAATCTGCCATTTAAAAAATAAGGATATATAAAGTAACCTAATATTTACGAACATAATGTAGGTATAATTTACAAATCTATATTAAAATAATTATCTCTACCTAATAAAAATAATTACAGTAATTTAAATGGTAAATCTTTTTAATCGGTGAATCAATTTTCTAAACATCTTAATAATCTGTTTACACTACGCGCAGTCACTCTTGTATTATAAAAAAACGCACCCCAAAAATGAGACACGAATAAAAAACCCCCTCGCGATCCGCGCTACAAATCGTTTTATCGCGTCATCTAAAAAACCTGCCGTTTTTTACCAACCTGACTTTCCCCTATTTTAAGTTTTTTGTGTCATTACACGTGTATGTGTCACTTTACACAATTGAATTTGTATTTTTAAGGTGTTTTAAGTTTTTGCTATAGAAAAAATTAAGTATGTCGATAAATCTTATAAGTAATATCAAGCTTTTAAAAATGTATGAAACGACGACTGACGCGTAGGTAATTTTGTTATTGATTCTTCTTTAATTAAATCTGAGAAATTATCAACATATTATTTAACATTATAAAAAATTAATGTTTTTAAATTAAAATAACTGAAAAAGCCTTTATGGCTGAATAAATATCGATCTTAATAAAACTATAAATTCTAAAGTGAATTCGGTATTCAGCATACAATTAAACAATAAAAAATACTTTCTGTATCTTTACGGCAAAATTAAAAGTGTACAAAAAAATTGCATTCACTTTCTGCATTATCTGTGGTCCTTCTCAGAAAACGCGCCAATTTTTTTTAACAATTAGCTACCGGGTTTTGCAACCGGAAAGCGTAAAGAAACAAAGAAACGATAGAAATAAGGAATCCAAGGACAAAAGGATAAAAAGTTGTATTTAAGTTTTACTTTTGCACAAAAAAAGTAACGACGTTTAATAATTTCATCTTTAAAAATAATGGATAGCAGGTTTAAACATAATCTGTTAAGTTGTTGTTTAAAAAAAACAATTACATAAATTATTTTTTATCTATGGAATACACATAACTGGAATAACATTGCATTAAAATAGAACATATTAAAAAATATTTAAAGTCTACAGTTTTTAACAGCAAAACACACAGATCTGGCGACAGCTCTGGATACCCAATATTTGGCCAGTTTTTTCTCGGAAGAGGAAGCACGGCAGCTGCGCCTCGTGCCGACTTGTGCCGATACTTTTTGCACGCTCAAGTAGCGAAGATTTTTTGTTTTTGACGTTACAATTTTTTTTCCTCTAAAAACATTCGAGACGCCTGCTATCCAGCTTATATCGTTCTATTTTAAAAATAATATAACGAACGAATTAGACACATGTCGATAGAAGTAAATCCAAACTTTTCTTAGCAAAAGTGAAACATAGACATTTTTTTCTTTTAAAAACAATTTGCAAGGAATTTTTAGCGGTGTCTACTGTCTATGCAACAATGGGAGTTCTAAAAAGTGCGCAGATCCTAAGTAACGCAAATTTCGGCTACTGAATGAGCCAGCAGTGATTTATGGCGGTCGGCAGCTGATTCGACCAGTGGCCTACGTATTTGGGTAAAAAATCGTAAAACGACGCTTACTTTCATAGGTCAGTTGTTACAGGATGATGCTTTTGTGTATTCATTTACAAATTAAAGATAAGTCTTTATTTTACTGAGAGTAATACAGCTAACTCAAATTAACAGATATATATTTTATTCATAGTATATATAGTATATATACTATGAATAAAACTATTATTTTGTTACAAAGTGTACAAAACCCGTGTATTAAGGATTTATTACCATAAATACAAATTATGTATATGATTTTACAAATAGGCATATTGTCAATATCTTTTAATAAATCAAAGTCATAATCTATCAAATCGATATTTTTTATATAGATAAGACACTTCTTAATACAAAATACACAATACCTGTACAATAATATTGTTATGCGAATATTATTACATTTTGAAACACACTGTATACATGCAAAATCTAAAAAAAGTGAAACTGCAAAATTGCAATTTGAGGCAACTGGACACACGCGGCGCTCTACATAATGTACCTTAGGATAATTGTAAGATATTGTTATAAATTATTTTAAAGACAGAATGTATAAAAAAACCTTCGCAAACAATAGACGAACTAAAACCAATATGAAATTATAATCTACATACAAAATCTACGAAGATAGAGGTCTAAGCAAGCGAAATAAGCTAAAGCAAATTAAAATAGTTGAAAGTTAAGATTACGTTGGAATTAGCAAATAAGTACTGTGATTAAAAATTATTGACTCCGTCAAAAGAATATTCAATCAAAACCAACTTAGTAATCAGTGCCTAAATTGAATCGATTGAATATATATGAAAATTCAAATAGGTTAGCACCAAACAAGTAAGTAGAATTTTGCATCTTAAATTTAACCAACTTAATTATTTTAAGATATATTAAAAATATATTTTCCAGTAAAACAAACAATAGTGAGTTCTCTGTTGTTCTTTTTTTTTTTAATTGAAAAATTTTCCATTATTTGTTCTATGAGGTATTGAACCAATAATGGAATTTTTTCAAATTATAATAAAGACGTTTTACTACAAAACAAAGAAATAGTGAAAATATTTGATCAAGTGAAATAGATGGCATTGTTTTAATGATAATACTTTAAAACTATGAATACTGTATTTTTTTAAATATTTTTTACGTTCTAGATACGTCTTGATCTAAATATTCTTATATTGGTACAGCTGTTTAAGTACATACTTAATGTTTTATTTATAGTTTAAGACGTATTTGACGTCATAGTAAGTAATCGTTTATTCTGTGAACTTGCGTTTTGTAAAATTTAATTTTACTATCGTTTTTGAATTTTATATCACTTATATTATTTCCCAAATCAATATTCAACTGCATATAAATTTTAATTTTTCATCAAGACGTACAGCAAGTATTTTAAACGACTGCGCTTACTAAAATTTTATGTTTCAACTATAATAAAAATATATGTACCTATTAATAATCATAACAACAACAAAAAAACCTAATTAATACAATAAAAACACTATTAAGCTATATCGAAAACGCGGATACAAAGACATACAGATCAAAATTGAAAGAAAAGACTGATTTGGTAACTGTTTAATTTATAAGTTTAACTGTTTGTACATAATGTATAATAATATGTGTATAATAATACATATTGACTTAGAAACATAATAAACGACCTCAGAACATAACAATACAATGCAAACATATAAAAAATATGTAATTATTCAAATGGCAACCGAAATACCGTTAAAAGGTTAATTCTTTGAATTAATCATGCGATTTTTATTATATTTTATTTGTATGTAAATACAAATTGAGTGCAAAGTGCGTTACAGGCTATTGGAAACGATATATAAAAAGAAATATATTACAGCTAAATGTATTTAAACAATGGCTAAATAATTTTTAATTCACAAATCGTTTCATATTAATAACGTTGGCGATTGAAAAACATTTTCGTAAGCATAAATAATGAACATTAATATCGCACCACAAAATTTGTTTATGCAAAACTGTTGACGGCTTTGAAATTATTTTTTCAAATTGCCGTTTATTTATAATTTTAATATAATATGTTTATTGAAGTCGATCGTGATTATATAAATCTCTTTTATTTAACTTAGATATGTACATTTTATCATTTTTTATTATAATTCGTCAAAAATATAATTTGTAAAAAAATGACTTCAAAGTCTACACAAAAAGACTCAATTATTATTTAACGTAGTTAGGTTCTATTTAGTTAAAGCATCTGAGCCAAAAAGCATATACATTTTAGGTAGTCATATAAAAACTGTTTCACACAGCCATAGTCCGAGGCACTCAAGGTATTTTATCCTCATATAAAATCGACTCATTCATATACGCAGGGGGGCACATTAGGGAGGCTGGAGGGAGCCGCCCTCGCCCGGGATAGATTTGAAGGTACAATCATTTTTTATGCGAGGGGAAATAATACCGCCCTCCCAAAGACACACTGAGCTTGATATATTAATATAATATGCCTTAAGAATTTTATTATATATCGTAGAAAAACTGTTCAGTTATTTTGGTTTTGTAAAAATATGTAGACAGTTTGTATAAACATATAAGTTTATATTCTTTAATTCATATTTTAAATAGTTAAATGTCATTTCTGTCGGCCTTGTAACGAGTCAAAACGTTGAGTTGTGACTTTAACTGTGATTATGTAGAACTACTTAATATTCTACTTAATAAGAGAAGAGGCTTATGCCCAGCAGTGGGATATTTACAAGCTATTACTTTACTTTTTATATATATAACGAAAAAAACTTTAATTCCTACCACCACTATCCGCCACGGCCACTATCCGCCAATCCGCAGTGGAGTAGCGTGGCGGATTAAGCGCTTTCACCTTCTCCTTAATAAAAGAAGAGGCGTATACCCAGCAATGAGATATTTACAAGCTATTACTTTACTTTACTTTTTACTATATAACGAAAAAAACTTTAATTCCTACTATCGTCCTCGCTGTGTCACAGCCCGCGCCTGCCCTCCGTAATAAAGAGCATGTCTCGCAACTGCCATAAAGGCTGAGCGCATTACTTTTTACTCGCGATAAGGGCACTCTCGCCCTACGAATATTTCTATCTCGGTGCGCTGACCGGAAAATGGACAGGGCCAACGTTGATCGGTGATTACTGGACTTTACAAAATATTTATAAACTAGCTGTTACACCCGGCTTCGCTAACTTATATTTCGCATTGTGTACCCCCTTTTTAAACCTTCAGGGGTGGAGTTTCGTGAAATCCTTTCTTAGTGGTATTTCTATTACGACTGCAAAGGAATTATTCCTGCTTCAAGTTTCTAGGTGTTTCTAGGTATTACACATATGTATGAGACACAAAAAAAACGTTCCTCTGAGACTCACTTTCTACAAATACTTATGTCGTTACAATTAAAATATAAAAATATTCAATGACTTATATGATCCGGCCCGCTGGACTGACGATATACGCAAGGTTGCCGGAGCGGGCTGGATGAGGGTTGAA
>DVXP01001281.1:0-15580 GCA_018235645.1 Junonia grisea | reverse complement strand
TTACCCAAATTTTTTAGGTGAAAATGGTCAATAAAATAATTTTCGAGACCATTTTCATCTAAAAATCACAATTATGTATGTCATTACGTAACGAAATGTTGTTATACCCTCTCCCGGCCGCATAACGCAGCGTAACATTTTACAAGACCCTCGCCTCCCCCAAACTGCGTTACCTAATACTTGAACGAACCCTTACGGTACGAAAGCAGAATAAACAAACACAGTTTACTATTTTATAAAATAAGTAAAAATAATACACAGTAGTTCAATATTAATATAGTAAGTCCAATTTCATAAAAATCGTTATTAAAATTCGATTTCCTTGTTACAATAAAGTTCATTGGCTTACTACTAATGAGTATGCAAAGATTATGTACACGCCAACTTCATTACGCAGTAATACGAGCGTAAAAACCGTACCTATTCGCTTTTAATATTTTACCAGAGTTTCCGTACCTTAAGCAAAAATGAAATACTTTCTCCTGAAGTTTTGCCGTGTTTAATTTTATTAACTGTACCTAGTTCCAGTGAGGCTAATTTAGTTCACGTAATTTAAGAACCTAAAGTAATATTTATTATTAAGATTCATGTTTTCTAGAAGGAGAGTAATATTTTTAAATATATACATGCATTATTTGCAATGCATTAATGATTTGATGTGTTAAGAATAGGGTACAATATTTTTAGGCAGCACATAGAGTTTTATTATTAGTTCCTTAGGCTGTCACATTCCTTGTGATTGAAAAGAAAATAATTATATTTACAGAAACATTAAAAGAAAGGAACAATAATTTTCAATGTTTTATTTCATAATAATTTATATTTTTATTACTATTTTTAAAAGGCTTTATATATTTTATAAATGTACTGAGCAAACTCTTAATTTTTAAATGTACGACATATTGTTTATTTAAAGTAATTTACATTAAAGGACACGTAAAAATATTAAAATGAAGATGTTAAATAGTTTTGTTTATGACACATCTACATATAAATGGAGTAAGGATATCCCTTACGGCTACATCAACGACGCTACTTCCGTAACTGTGGCCGGAAGCGCAGATATGGCGTTAGCGAAGCATGCGGTGACTTACTTTGGCTTCCAGTCATGTTTATGTATAATAAATATTAACGTACTATAATCTCATTATAAATAAATATTTAATTACATCTAATAAACTTTTAATTACATGTAGTAAATAATTATAATACTACGCCTAATTATTGCACATAACGCTAATTAATGGCTTTAAACTAATTTGTACTTGACATAATAACTTAATAATATGTTACGGATATACTCAAGAAACATTATAAAAGTTGAAGCAATTAAAAAAAAAGAAAAACATTAAAGGAAATCATAAAATAATTACAGACTCGACCTCATAAAAAGGTGGCAGACATTCAATAAGACAAACTAGAATTATAGGGAACAGGATAGAATGGGAAAATGATGAAAAAGTGATATGGTGATTTTGCAGTAAATCGTAGCTTTAAAATAATAATTATCTGTAATTTTGTAAAACACACTTACAGTAATACTAATATATGACTAGCTTTAAAAGTTTAAAAGCTTCGACTATCGTAAATTACGAAAATACTTTGTCAACGTCGATAAATCTCTTCCTGCTTCCGACAGGCAATTTTAGTATAAGGCATGATTATATATTTATTTTATCACGATGGCAATGTTCAACTGTACAATAATTTTAATGTGCATATTTTTTCTTAATAATAAAAGATACATTAAAGGAAAATGTTTAATACTCTCCTGGATATTAAAATATTTCAATTCTCTCGTGTATCCCTCTTTCTTTTTTTCGCTTATTATACCTCTGTATAAATTAACAATTTCTTTTGTAAACGACTCTACAAACAATGTATAAGGAAAGGAAATTTTTAACGTAAGTATGCTAATAAAAGGTTTCTCAATTTTTGTAACGACCTCTCCTGTAATCCTGAACTTTTGTTTTCTCTCATCCATCTTTCGTTCTAACTTGCTGAACTTAAACACAATTTTTATTTTTCTTGTAGTTGCAACCTTTCTCGGATAGTCACGAGCAGGTACATAAATTATACATAGGTAGACGAGTGCCTTTTCCTTTTAACGCATATATACGTATATAAAATGCATTTTATAGCTCTTCATTAACGCTTCGTTTAAAAACAACTTCTTATGCATTAGAGTTTTAATTTACATATTCTTTCTCATGCTCGCAGTAAAGAAGTCCAAGTTCAAATATAAACAAAAGTAATGCAAAATAGACGTAGAGTAATTAGCATGAAAAAGGATAACTTTATTACCAGCACTTACTTACGTAAAGCTTTAAAATTTTACATTACATAACACCAACGAATTTAAAACAAATATTACAATAATAATTATGCAACAAATTTGCTAAAAATCACGCTAAATTCGCCTAGGAAAAGTAGATCTGCTTAAAATTAGTTTTTGCGTAAATAAAGAACTAATGTCGAGTAACGACAATGTATGTAACAAGCTTCTTCTGCAGCTAATTACCACGTTACTTGTATATTCAGCATAAGAGTTCGCAACTTTTTCTATTTTAACATTAACACACCTCTTCTATATCAATCACTCACAGACAAACAGACAAAAATGTAAATTTTGTATAGGGCACTCATAATTCCTAAGGGTTTGTATTATCATGCAAAAATAAACATATACTTTTAAAATCAGTGTCATTTTTGTATTCACTTAAATGCCTCATAATTATACTTTTAGGACAAAAATATAACAATTCTATAAGAAATGTTTGAATCGGTCACCAGGCTGCGCAGTGGGAAGCGGGTACGGCGCTAGGAGCACTGCGTGGTCTGTCCACGCAAGTCCGGACAGCGCGAGCCCGAGGCGGCGCAGATGCCGCGAGGAGGAGAGCGCTCGCTGCGACGCTCAGGGCCCTCGTCGAACGAACGCACGACTTCACAGACTCCGCCTATACCTCGCATGAACACAGACAAAGGATACTCGCACTCGCCGAAAGAATAGCTTACGAGCTGGAAAGACTTGTTGCAGTCGCTGTGTCATTAGTGAGGATATTTTGTTTTGTAGATACTTATGAAATTAATTATGCTTTATTATATTGCTATTAAACACGATAAAGTTTTTAACAGTTTCGTTTACACACAAAAAAATATATAACATAAACATTAGGAAGAACAAGGTGGTAGTGGAGCGGCGTTAGAAAGCGCATGCACGGGAGCTACGAGTGCAGCTTCCGAACTCGAGCGCGCCCTGGTGGCTGCAGCGAGAGAACAAGCCCGCGACCTATCTCCACTGGCTGACGAAGCGAGGAAGCTCGCGTCCGACCTTGCACACATAGGTAGGTAGGATTTAAATTAAGTGACAAAATCCTTGTATAGAAATAAAAAAAAATTATAATGTATTTATGAATTGCAGCTAGTTCCTGTGGTGAGAGAGAATCAGAGAGACTGCACAATATAGCTAGCCAGCTGCACGAGCAACTGGACCATATAATTGAGGCAGGTTACATTTTATTAGAACAGCATTTGAATATTTTTTCGTATTAAAAGTGAGATCATCTACAGGTTTGCAAATTACTCAGGCACATAGCGATGTCGGAAACGTTACAAGTGAGTGCAAAGTTCGCTGAGATAAACTTGCGGATATATGGGCCACAAGTGGTAACGGCGGCGCGGACGTTGGCGGCGCACCCGAGCAGTGCGGCGGCGCGGGAGAACCTTGATGTGTTCGTGGACATGTGGGCGTGGCTGCTCGCTGACGCGGCGCGACTGGCGAAGGAGCTGCTGGACTTGACTGACGAAAAGCCGGACAAACAACAGTATAGTAGTCTCCCGAGGCCAGGAGTGAGTACACATTATAATTGGCACATTTCAATAAATACGACTATTCCATTATACTTGTTTTAATCTCACCTTTAAAAATATATAAACTTTACTACACAAATAATGAAATTATGCATAAACAGAAACACGGGACGACGAGTAAGCCTTTAAAAGCCGTACGATTAGATTCAGATGAACAAGCGAAGATAGCCAAATCAGGTTTAGAAATGAAAATGATGTCTTCTGAGATGGACGCTGAGACAGAAAAATGGCAGGGTGCCGACGAAAACAACGACATTGTGAAGAGGTTTAGTAACATTTTCTAAAAAAAATAAATTAAGTAACTTCCGATTTTCCCACTTAAAATTCTCACTTTATCTTCAAAACTATGATAAACTCCATACAAACGTTCAGGTTTTGCTACTTAGCTAACACTTGCTGCTCGATAAAAATGCCTTTTTTTTATTCTAGGGCAAAAAATATGTCTTCCATGGCCTTCGCTATGTACCAGTTCACTAAAGGTGAAGGTCGCCTCAACACTACACAAGACCTCTTCACACAAGCTGAATACTTCGCGGAAGAAGCTAATAGATTGTATAAAATCGTTCGGCAGTTTTCCTATCAGGTATTATTTTTTCATAAAAACTACAAAAATGACGAACTTACTTATTCTAATTCAATTTTTTCATGAAGGTACCTGCAGGAACGATAAAAAAAGAGCTATTAGAACATTTAGATAAAGTTCCGACGTACGTGCAACAACTCCAGTTCACGGTGAAGGAGCCGACGGTCGGCCGGGCGGCCACATTTAGTAAAGTCGACAATGTCATTCAAGAAACCAAGCATCTCATGAACGTTATAAGCAAAGTCGTCACTACGTGCTTCGACTGTGCAAATAAGGTGACCTATAATATTTATTGTTTTTGTGTGATTAAAATTACAACTTTTTCAAGCAACACATGGCACATTTTAAAAGTGTAGACCATTTTATAGGAAATATAAAGATTTTAGTGCATCGGAACGTAATGTTCCTTAGGTACCTTTGCCGTGGGAGAAGAGTGTGGGAGTGATTAAAAGGCACCAGAGTGTTGCACCCGTTAAGTACTTTAAAGATTATATTTCGTTCATGACTGTTAGACTTGCGGGGGTCAAAAGTGTAATTACCGACCACAGGTTTATTCTTGTCGTAAAAATACGCTTTTTAAATAAATATTTCATATATAAATTACAATTTTTAATTACATGATAATAAACAAGAATAAATCTTCTTAGCAATTAGTTTAATTAGATTGGTATAGTAATAGAACTCTTGAAATTTATCAAAGTCCCATTTTATTTGATTGTATGTTATATTGATTTTTTGTTTCTGTTTTCCTATCGCCTTACTCTGGGTGGTTCCCAACACTCAGGGTCTTATACCGTTGGACAAAGCGATAAACAAAACCTCAACAAATACAGGGGGCGATTCGGTCTGTCTCAGTCTTGCACTATCAAAAACACCAATATTCATGTAACTCTGTGTGTACCTGTGTATGTAGTCACTTAAGCATGCATTGTGTAATTATTCTTGACAATTTTGTATAGTAAAACAGATTGTTATTAGAGAATATTTCTTTGTAATTTTCTGGTTATATTCCCGACCAAAGTATGCTAGAAAGCTAGTCAAATTTTTGAAATCAATGTGTAAGTCCCAAGGATAAAAAATAACAAAACAAAAAGTCCTCCGAGGATCATTTCTTACCCCCGCTGACGAAACGTATTCTACAGACTGCTACAACTTTACTCAGCTTCGCTTTTTATTTGTGGTCCCTTTTAAGTTACTTTTTATTTTGGTAATTTCAGTACTCCCTCTGTATGCCCGAGAGAGTTCCTATGCATTGGAAGCCAAATTTGCGAAAAGCATCCACATTTAAGAGTGAAAATAGTGTTTTAAATGGATAATGTATGTATTTGTGTGGATTGAAGTTGTTGGCTTTGGCGTTTAACAAAGTTTTTAATCTCTGCAATAATTTACTTTACATGAATATATTGAAGTCGTGGTAATTGTTCGAGTTTTAGTGTAGTAATGTTTGATGGTGTATATGATAGTTAATACTGGATGTTGTTTATGTGATGTTGCAGATAATAACTTACTACATTAGTTTAGAATCTGTGTGACTAATCATTAAACTTAAAGTTTATAAAGTGCCACTAAGACATTTTATAACTTTAAGTCATACGCTATATACTTTATGAAGTTAACCGCTAGTAATTCCAGCCCATAATCTGGCGCTGCCATTGAAACTTGTTTTTCAGACTAATTGGTTACAAATATAGTTGTTAATGAAAAGAAATATACGCGTGCATGGTGTTTATTGTCATTTCAATGGGTGCCGTAGCGGTGTCGTAGGCATCGGTTTCGGGTCCGGTATCTTTAATAAAACGCCTACAATATTTTATATATTGAATTTACTTTGATCCAATGAAACTCTATTCAAATGTCAAGTTATCGCAAGATAATTAGATTGAATACATTCCATTTTTTTGTCTTATATCTTTAATTTTCCAAATTAATATCAACACTTGCAAAATAATGTTTCAAAGACACGAGCGTTTTATTATCGAACCGTAAAGCCTCCAACATTAACGCATAACATAACGATGATGATGTACTAATATACCCATACTTATACAGTACAAACTGGACTTCACGGGCCTGTCGGCTGCTGGGGCGGGCCGTGGGAGTTCCAGGGACGAGGAGGCTGCGGGCGGCGGCGGTGGAGACGCGAAGCCTGGGGGGAGCTCGTCAGATACAGCCATGTGACAGTACGGCATGGGCCGGCGCGGCAAGGGCGATGCGCGCCGGACCAGGGTCAGCTTCCTCTTGTTTTAAGAAAAACGTCTTAAAACAAACTCGTCGCCTCTGTCGGCGGGGCAAGCGGTGGAATGTCAGATGGTTGTCTTTGTTAACTTGTTTTTTTTTCGTTTCATAGTAATATTTTTATGGTGAGTCGACTTAACTGTTTAACGAATTTCTTTATTGTTAATGTTTTATTGTACATACAGAGGTTTAAACGTGTTATATAAACTCAATATGACGTAAATTATTTCAATTTTATTTTCACGAACGTAGTATTAGATAACAAAGATTTGCATCTGCTTCCAGTGTTTGGCCTGGGTGCTACATCGATCAAAGTTTTACCTAATTGTTTTTTATTTAAAATAATATATAAAATAATTCAATTACTATTTATTATGTAGTTCCAAGAAGTATGAAGACGAATACGAGCAGTTTTTTTGTCTGTTTTCTTAAGAGTGGCGCCGTAACCGACCTATAAAGGCTGTTAATGTGTTAAATAACTCGCAAAATATTGCGATTATTTGATGGATTACAGCTATTTTTAATTTAAGATGGACAGTACGATATAAAAATAGATATAATAGACCACTTGCGACACACAAAATGCGAAATACTTAAGATAAGATTTATCATTAGCAATGAACGCAATCGTGCGAACATGAAGCAGTTGGCTGTGGGTCTAACTTAATATATTACTGTGTAATAGTTTTATAATTAATTAATTTGTATAACGCAACTCATACTTTTTCACTATTTTAGATAATAAATACATGAAATCGCTTATAACCGTTAATACGCTCTCGGTCTGATTTTTCTCGATTTAGCATATTGTAATGATAATGTAAAAAAAGAGTGAAATCGAACAATAATTAATACGGAAACTTGTTATACTACAATAATGTTACACATTGTTACATAAAATACGTAAACATCACACAATGGAGCCTATTTTTATGTTATCCCCTTCTAGCTTGTAAAATGTTTCCAATGTTACATGTGTATTAATATGTACATGCATATATTGTGTACATATTTAGACGACCCCTAACCATCATTGATTAATTATTTATTTGTCTTTAAGATCTATTATCACATTGCACTTTCCGTGTTCCTATTGCACCTTATTTTGGCTAAAACTTGCACGTTAGCTTCCTTCTTTTATTTTGGCATTTATGTGTTTAGATTCTATACATGCTACGTCAGAACATTCTACTTTCATACTACACATTTCACCTGTGCATTCAATGTTATCGCATACTAATAAATGTCTTCTTTTAACGACTTGTATATATATTTTAGACATGATTTCCAATTGCTAGTTTTGCCAGTGACGCGACAGTCAGTCATTGCATGATTGTGAAATTGAAAAAAAAAATATGTGTAGATGTGTGTTGCATGTGTGTACGTATTAAATGTCGTACTTCATCTTTCCGACGGGAGGATGTTTAGTATTAAGATGGGGGAATTTGACTCTGGTGGCTGACTGTGCAGCTCCCAATTTGCCCACGAAACGCTCAGTGTTATATAGACCCGATGGAATCGAGGCACAAACGATGACGCTACCACGGAGAATCGGACGTTAAGTCGAATGTCAAATGAAAAATATAATTAACATTACACTCTATTTTAATAGAGTCAATCTAAATAAAAATTTTAATGTCGTTGTATTTGTAAAATATACTGTAAAAAATTTGACATTAGACATTAACGCAACTCCAACGAAGGTATGTGGACACGACATTGCACTCATGTTCTGCATGCTACTGTGTGTCTGCGGCTGCTACACTCTGCTCAGCTACGAAAACATCGCTAGGCATGACAGCCATTAATAGCAGCAATTTGTAACAAATGATAAATCGTCACGGCAATAAAAAACATATCAAAAGTTATAGATACAGTTAATATCGTTTGTTTTGTCAGAAATGACGAATCGTTATTTAGTGTTTAAGAATTTATCGCTCTATATTAATATTGTACGAGTAGACGATCGTGCCTATTAAAATAATTGCATCAGTACTTGAAAATAATTTAGCTATACGCAACGGGGCTATATTTTTAGAAACTCATAATTGTTTTTTTATTCATAAGAAAGATGTCAATATAAATCGATTTACAGAGTAAACAGAGTTGTTTTAATTATTGACTCAAAGGTCACTTGACTCTTTCGATTCAATGTTACCTACATCGTTTTCTTCAAGGGTTTGTTTTACTGTATTCATTTTAAGGATACAGTAAAAGTACCGAGGCGTACATTCACCTACCTCGTAGACGAATAATGACAAATTAGAGTAAATAAAGCGCTAGTACCAGTTCATATCTTATTAGATTTTTGATATTATTGACGTATTAAATATATGTGTACTTATGTAGTTTGTGCTCGAATTCCGCTATCAATGGTCTATATAACACTTTCTGTTTCCATACCTTTACTGTCTATTAATTATATTAAATACAGATATATAATTTGTAGTCACTATTATGGTCTAATACGTATACCTACATTGTTATACATAAAATGTTGATTACAATCAAAATTTGGATTATTCGAAAAGGTGCCTCTCCACCAAAATTGTTGACAATTTCGGTATTTGTAACTGTTTGCATCACTTCAGAAAATCGTCATCTTATTTTTATATTGTGAAAAAAAAATTATTTCAGTTGTGCCATTTTAGACCATGCTATTTTTTGATGTCGATTAAACATCTCCACAGAGATACATAAATATCGGCAACAAGAGTATTCTTTATTGTGTAAGTACCGCCAAAAACGGAACTACGATTTGTTGTCAATTTTTATGAATAACACAAGTAAATTACAGTAACTTTTGTCACCAACACTTATTGACGACACAAAAGTTGACAATTTCTCTTCGGTGGAGACACACCTGAAGACGTCTTAATTTTCATATTTTGTCATAGACCTTTTCATAATTATTGCGTTTCAATTTTATGTAATAAATGATGATTAAATAAGGCTTACTAATTATAGTTACAATTTAAAAATATTCGATTTTTTAAAAGAGCTTGATAAAGCTTTATAATAAGAGTTGTGAATCGAACTAGTGGCCACGTTATAGACTCGAAACATTAGCATCTACCGCTCACAAACATTAATAAGTATTGTAAAAATGTGTATATAATTCATTTTCAGTTTACGTAAAGTTTCATTTTAATATTATGAATCGAAAAAGTTATAAATTTACAGGTCATCATTATTCATATTTTTTAATGATTTTGTATTTTGTCTGTTTTGTCTGATCAAACCGAATACATTTTTTTTATTAAAATTGGATTAAG
The DNA here is from genome assembly GCA_018235645.1 of Junonia grisea. Classification (NCBI taxonomy): domain Eukaryota; kingdom Metazoa; phylum Arthropoda; class Insecta; order Lepidoptera; family Nymphalidae; genus Junonia; species Junonia grisea. Next base: position 5,617 of record DVXP01001281.1, on the reverse strand, counting down.
TACATTATTTGTAATTACTTAGAATTATAATGAAATGTGCTATTTAATATAAGAAATTGTTAAAAGTCATGTTCATTATAAATTAGTAGTTTGATGCTAGTATTATGTATTTATGGCAAAACGGTAATGTTAATACAATGTGACACAGTTTTAGGCACACTGTTATTAGATATTTCTATAATCTATCGGAAATAATAAAATGAAATAAAATTAGGTATAATTTATTTATCTATTTAAAATTTTATCATCGAAAAAACAAACATGATAGTAGAGTTATGCATATTTATATAGCAGATTTTAGGTGGGTTCCTAAATATAACCCAGCGTACTTATCAGTCTCTTTCTTTGTGTTTTTCGGATTACGAGCCATCAAGTTATGGACGCAACATAACAACAATACACATGTCAAAAATATCTTTAACTTAAATCGCATGCGGCACTCGACGTACTTGACGTGGACTTTTAGTCGACTTAAAATTTCTACGAAAAAACCGCGGACATACGCGGAAACTTCATCATTTCGCTTACCTACATTTTTTCATTTTAAGTCCGCCGCAGACGCACACATTGACATTCGCGCGACAAATATTGACAGTTGTGCGCAGGTTATAAAGATTCTAAATAAAGACTATCTCGAAGGCAATGCCATATCTAATGTAAGGAAGTAAAAGATCGAAATGACGTTCACTGAAACAAATAAGTGGCCGCTATATTTATATCATCTTAGAAAACCTTGGTTCTGGGTTGGTAGGTAATAGTGCACTAAAAATCTTGAATTAATGCCGAAATTTAAGATCAACGTCAAGTACAAGACGCAAAGAAGTAATTCGAGACATAAATAAAACTACGTAGTTTGCTGGATTATATTATCAATGCTTAGTTACACAACCATATAAAACACAAAACAAAAAGAAATCATTATACCATATCGATCTAAAGCCCAAGTTCAAAACTTAAACATTCTTAACATTATTTTAATTTATTGTATCCAAAAATATTTCCATAGACGTGAAGACATGAAATGAAATTATTGAAATGTTTTAAAAAGAAATTTCTGTAGCGTTTTTAAATATTTACGGTTTTGAACTTGTGAAGTAGACAACATTAGTCTAAGAAATTAACACCAACTAGTGAAATTATGGTCGCTATTGCTTTTTCTACTTCCGCGTGAATACGAACAACGTAATTCGGCGAGCTTTATAAAATATTTCAAATTCATAAAAATCAAATAGCATCGAATAGAATTTTTAGTATTATTTTTATACTAACGAATTAAGGTTACATAGCCGAGTAAAATAATAACTTTGTCAAATATGCAATAGCAGCCGTCGTGCCTCTTTTACGTAGTAGGTAAAATCGAAATAAATCGCAAAGGCAATAATCGCACATACATGTTCACTGTTTTAAAGGTAAGGATATTTTTTAAATTTCGAGTAGTTCGTCTGAAAACGTTAAACGTCATTCCTAATAAGAAATTACTATAACCTTTTAAGGCTTTTAATATTAATAACAAACTACTAAAGTAAACACTTAATCAGACATTTAAAAACATTATAATGTATTCAATCCATCGCATTTACGATAATATTATTTTACAGATTAGTATAGAAACTAGATATACAGAGATATGTGATATTAAAAAATATTTTCGAGAGTTAGTACAACGTCCTCAATAATTTCAAAGTTCTAAACGTAGAAATTTTATTAGGACAAAAAAGAACACCAATAATAGAATTAATATTAAATAGTTTTATATTATAATCGAAACGTAGTTCGGGCGGTTGGAGACAAAGAATGTCTATAGAATCTACAAATTGTCAATAATTTTTTGATCACATAAATTATTCTTTATAAACAAATTATTATTTTTTTTGTCTTTCAGTAGTTGAAGGAAAAACTTTATAAAATCCCTACTTAAATCTTAACTTTTGAGAAAAAAAATATTAGACACTGTATCACTGCGATGGAACAATAAACGAACAAAATAAAAAATAGCCTTAAACGATCGCTTCTAAATTAAATAAAATATTAGCTATGCGAAATATAAATTTTTATTCTTCTCTTACTGTATCGTATTATTGTAAGCCTGAAGGAGCAAACCCCCGAATATTGTGTTGTAAATATTCGTAATTTTAATGAAATCAAATAAGTGATCTTAATTTATGCGTACGTATTATTAATATCGAATCGATCTAATGTTACTATATTAAGGGCGAATATATAAGATAGTATCGTCAAGAAACCGTTGTGATTGTTATTAATAATTATATTCGAAGTTGCATTTTCATTAAAGTAAATTAGAGGTATATTTTCCATAGAGCTGCCAAAGATTTATTATAAATAGATGTAGTCATGTTGTTTACGTAAAAAATTTTGAGGTTGTAAATGGGTTTGTGTAATAACGATATGGGAAATGTATAGATGAGTTCGATACGATGGAAGCTGTTTGTGGAAGTACCTCTAAAAGTTCAATGAATGAAATTACAGTTATAGTGAATGTACACAGATGATGTTGTAGTATGTGGCGTGGTGATGGTCGAATACGAAATAAAAATGTCGTATGAAACGATTATCTTGTTTTCATTTAATATATCTCCCGCTTATTACGTATGGAACCTTTCACGAAGTTAAAAAACCGCTACCATATAGAGCTTTTAGTAACAAAAAAAAATAAATGATAGTTTTAAAAACACTTATTCTCGCAACACCACTCCTTTAAGACACACCTATTTTTTGTCATACTTATTTTGTTGAAGCCCTTATAATTCATGTGGATTTTCCTTTAAAAGACCTATTAACATTTTTCCTGAAAAGCCGAATGGCGCTCGCCTTAAGCTTTGTGGCGCACTATCGATGGCGATATATTTTTTCTCTCTATTACTATGTTAATTTTCAAAAGCTCATAAGGAAGTAATTACGCACAATAATACAATTTGCTCTTAAAATAAACTAAATTTAAAAATATTATATTACTCGTACCATCAGAACTTATTTTCCGATGTTGAAGCTAATTTTTACTAAGGACTTTTTTTACTAGAAATTCCTCTGTAAAATGATATTAGAGAAAGTGATTTTTTGAATCTAAAATTTTAATAATAATCCCTAAGGAGGTATAACTAAAACAAAATCACGTACTTTTATTCTCTATTAATTGGCTTAAAATCGTAATCCCTACCTCGGGATGTCGAAACGCTATGTTTTTAAGTGCTTGAGCTGCTAAAAATGGATATTAAAGCTAATTAAGAAAGTGGTAACATTTTTAAAAATAAATTCATAGAAACTAAATACCGTAAATCGTGCCGTCTTTAGAAGCGTCAATAAGGCCATTATCTTTGTTCTTCACATTTTTAAAACGTTTGTTTAGAGAATACCGTTTTAAGAAAACGCATCGAATGCAGGCGAGGTTGCTGCTTAAAGTTTTGGAGAGGATCACATATTCAGGTCACAAACAAAATACTTACTAGACGTTATAGTTCAATTATTTGGTGCTATTTCTTATAAGTCTTTTAGAAAATTGTCGTAGAACAATGTGAAGAAGATGCTTTACCCATCAAATAACCGAAACTATTTAATGGAATATGTCCGGAACGAAGCCTTTTTTTTGATGACGCAGGTTAAACCTTCATAGATACCCGACTCCTGGGGAGATGTCGGGTTATGTGAGATTGCACACACTAAAACCCCCTGCGATGGCCACCACAGCACGGAAAACGGAGAGGCCACGGGATCGCTTTCGCAGCACGTCCGCGGCCTCTCCCGCCTGCCTCTAGAAAGTGATCTCTCGGCAAAAAAATTATTTGCATAAATTTCTACAATGTACTTTAACACTAAATATAATATCTGTAAAATAAGGTTCGTAATTAAATAAAATACCCTCGACTGACGCTTTTTTGACTAACCTATCGATAACCCTATTAGGCCAATATGAGCAGGAATCCACTGTAAGACTACATTTTTAGTGTGTTTATTTTTAAGGTTACGGATGGAATCCATTATAGCAGCGTTTCTCAAACTGGGGTACGCGTACCCCTAGGGGTACGCCAAGAGATCGTAGGGGGTACGCGAAGAAAATCACGTAATGGCAGCTAGGAAGGAAGAATATCAAAAACTCTCACGCGAAGTGGTGAACTTATTTTACTCCTTGCAATAAGAGACCGTACGTTCAGTGTTTTTGTGAGAATAGATTATACACATAGTTTTTATAAGGTCGAGATAAATACTGACCGAAATGAACTTAGATATAAGTTACCCATTAAAAGTTGTGTTTCTCCTCGGCGATGTATTTTATAACTTTCATTGAAATTATAAACATTCATTTCTAAAAGCTAGATTTTGATATTCTTGGGCGAAGAGATTACGCCCACCATAAGATGTACTGGTACATCACCGAGAGAGGATCGTTGGGAGAGATTTGCACGACAGATATATTTTGGAAGTGGGCCAGGTCCTGGTCGAGGACACTGAGATACACGTATATTGCAGGGTTTCGTGAGGTATTCAATGCAAGAATCGCTTTTGCAAAACCTCGCATACATTCTGTACATCTTGATTTTGAGAGCTAAACCTCTCGCTAGTGTAAGCGTCGCCTACTACGCCGACGATAGATTGCTGCTAGGATCCGAGTTGAAATTCATAATAACTAATAGGCTCGGTAAGTTCAGAGGCGACATCGTCGTTAGAGGCCGAAGACCAGCCGTGGATCGTCTCCGCCACCGGGTCAGACTTTTTCCGAGCCCATCCTGCAGTCTGCAGTAAGAAAACTACGGCCTCCCACACCGATATCATGCGTAGCATCACCGGCACTAATGCCTGTAGGTATTTACACAGATATTTTCCAAAACAATGGTGACCGGTTAGCATCTGTATAAGATGGAAAGTGACTCGTCGCTTTCTGTCAATTCATACCTCGAAGGCCACCAGGATTGCTCTCATGAAGAGTTCATGCGCGTTCCGATCTCCATGGAGAAGAGCGCATAATGTTGAGAGATCCCTTTGCTACTTCTACCGCCTGAGCGCTCCGAAGGCAATGGCAGAGTAGGACACACTTATGCCGCTTTGATGAAGGGGACAAGTCCGGTAGTAGACCTTCGCGTCCCTCTCTATCAGAATGAAAATACGGATAAAGGTAACGGTAGGTAAACGAGGTACGCACGGATGGCCCTCGCCGATCCATACTGATTACGGCCATCGCACGGATTACAATGGATAAAAATCTCAACATATTAACTGAATTTAACCCGATCTTATTTCCCCTGTGTCAAGAGAAAAACTGGCAAAGTGCATGCCGAGTCACACACATGTAAAGTGTATTTTACCCATTTAATATCAGATACTATGTAGCTGTGATAATTTTTCTTTTAAATTCATTATTTGACGCTCACTACTTTCGTGATATTTGTCATAATCTAAGAATTAATCGATAGAAGTAGAGAGTTGAACCGAGATGGCCTAGTGGTGGTTTCAAGTGCTAAATTTGTGTTGAAAACATCGTGAGGAAACCTGCATGTGCCGGAAGAAATTCTGTCACATGTATATTCACTAATCCGCAGTGGAGCAGCGTGGTGGATTAAGCTCCATACCTTCTCCCTAATATGAGAAGAGGCCTATGCCCAGCAGT
>DVXP01001280.1:0-15587 GCA_018235645.1 Junonia grisea | reverse complement strand
ATGGTAAGTGAATGCTGTCGCCCATGGACATTTGCAACACCAAAGGAGCTACAAAATGCGTTGCCGGCTTTTTAGGGAGCATGGAAGGGGAATAGATGGGGAATTAATGGGGAAGGGGTGGGGAATTGGGCGTCCGGTACCCTCACTCACGCGGCGAAATACGACGCACGCGTCATTTTACGCCGGTTTTCTGTGAGGCCGTGGTATCACTCTGGTCAAGCCGGCCCATTCGTACGAATGCATGGCTCTCCCACGGTATTTAGTTCACTTGAAATTTGCTACAGAATTTTACTAAGTAAAGTAATATTTAAAGTAAAATATTAAACATATTCCAAGAAAAGATACCTAATTTTTATTCCTTTTGTAGATACGATCTCATGTTAGGAGTGACAAAGGCAGAAGCGTATTTCGCCTTCAGTGGAGACGATGTACAATATGGTATAGAAGCTGACAGAAGATCGAAGATTCTCAAATCCTTTGTTCGAAACACATATAGTTATCACCTATCAGAAATATTAGCTACAATCATCAATGAGTATACAGACTGGGAGAGGCCGGTACAGCATCCTATTAATATAAGGTAATATGCTTCCATTTTCACTATAAACTTTTTCTCACTAAATTTTTTATCAAATTAAAAATCTGCTTAAGACTAAGATAAGTATAGTATTTGTCAGATGTTTGCAGTTATTAAACTATAATTTATATTTAAAATACTTGCTAAGGAATTGAAAAATGTTTTAGGCCAACTGTTTTTACTAAAATTGGCAAACATTTAGATAAAAATGAAATTAAAATAAAACTAGAAAGCAAGTGGAAATTTTATTCCTTTAATATTCTTATTAGGGATGAAACTCTCGAAGCACTAAGTGATGCACAAGTGGTAGCGCCAACAGTACTGACAGCAGACACGCATTCAGCTTTAAGAAGAAACTCCTATCTATACGTTTTTGACTATCAAACTAAATACGGAGATTATCCACAGGTAAGAACAAAATATTATTACTAATTCGTTAAAATCTTTAAACGAAATCAAACGAATGAAAACGAGAGGAAACGAATGGAAAGAATGAACAGAAAACATATAAATGACCTCATGTTTACTGATCTCCACTTAAGACCATTTTTGGCAGCGATCTGACTTAAATAGTTACTTACATATGCATGTCCCTAAAGTCTCTAATTACTGCCACTAAGTCTTAGTAATAGAATAAAACGCAAGCATCTTTCCTTAAACTTTCCAAGATAAAATCTTTTCGACCAATGAGAATATTAGGCTATCAATGCTAGTTGACAATTTTTCTGTTGAATACTTAAAAGAGTTAATACATTTGAAAATAAGTTGACCAATGCATTTAGTTCTATTGAATCAAATTCTAAAGACTCATTAAGTGCATTAGGACTTGTATACAGAAATGAAATCTTGCCAAATTCGATACGGCTTTCACGACGGGAGTCCAACCTGGCAAATATAAGATGCCTTTCCGAAATTTGTGACACAACTTGGCCCGTTAACGTTATTTTCTTGCCGGCATTGCCAAAAAGCATAATCGGCCGAATTCCTTTCTTATTTATTCATAGAATAACTAGCGTGATAAAACTTTGGTTATTGGTTGCCAGAAAATATTGAATGATAAAATATGTTTCGTCTTTTTAGAATTTAAAAATGTCTTTTAGTTTATTTATCTGTTCGAGTTCGCGTGTGATATTTTCAAACGTTATTTTATTTAGTGTCATAAGTTTTTGATATCGACTAATAAAAATATACTGTTTATATTTCTTTAGTTCTTCTGTAGTTCTAGTAGATTTACTGTGGTGATTGTTTTTATTTACATTCTTTTATGAATGCAAATATTACAATCGATTTAATAAGTATTCATAGTGTGTTATTAAATTTTATTTTGCACAAAGTTGACAAGTGACAGTCAAGATGCATAAAACACATTAAAGTCCACCCTATTGATTTTTTGTCGACCTCAGATACTTCGGGAGGAAAATACGCATTTTAATTAAACTTGAATATCGGTCAAGCAGTTTGGGCTACAGGTCACAATGAAAGAGACATACGTACGATTAAATTTACCCTTTTGTTATTTGTCGGGTAAAATGTTTTCCAAATTTCCGTCCGCTTTTATTAACATTAATCAAAGCCCCATAGTTACTGAACTCAAACAACAAATCTTGAAGTTTCGAGCGATGTTGTCTAGGGTATGTAAAAGTTTCGTCTTTATAAGCGGTTAGTTAGCGCAGGCTATTAATAAACTAGAATATCTCGAGTTACCCACTCCGCTTGTTGTTACTAACAAGATACCGAGCCAATGAGGTGGTCAGGCTACCTATCTAAATTACTAGCTCGTTTGAGTTTACGTGCCTCGTGTACTAGTTTAAAATTGATTTTTATTGCACTGGCATTGGCAAAGGCCTCTGTTGTATTGAATTTTATAGATTCAGTTTTATTATTTGATACAATTATGTTTTTATGTTTATGCTGTTTGGAATAGGCTTTTGCGTGTGTTTTATTTTGTTCTGTTTTGTGATTGAAATATTTTTATAACATTTGCGGTTTCATTCGGACTTTACTGTTATGAGTCGTAGTTCATTATGCCTAGATTAAACATTCTCAATAAACCTGATGCAAATAATATGTTTTCTACTTAATTCAGTAACTTCAGAGACTCCTACAATTTATGAACTTATAAAAATACTTTAATGAAATATTAATTCGTATATTGACTCAAGTACTATTAAAATCGATTCATTTAATTGATATTTCGAAATATCGTTTTAGAAATATCAAATTCTGTAGTAAAATGTTTTATACAAACAGATCATGGTACTTCGATTCACGGATTTCTTGATGCACCGACTGTCGCCAAATTTAAATCTATTCGAGAACCAGTAAAGTATGTTATTACTGGAGTTCTGCCAAATGCATTTATCAGCTAGGTTCGGTGATATACCAAATCTTTCAAGGCGTTATTTGCATTTTATCTATTACCATCGAGACGTGAAAGTGACTAAATAAAGTTAAATTCGTTTGAATAAAATATTAGGGAAAGACTAAGAAATCCGATAATCTCATAAGTATACGGAAAATGAAGAATGTTTTTCTCTCGTTAAAATTATATTAACAGCACAATTGTTTGTATTTAATATCCGCCTCGACTTCTTATGGACAATAACTCAGAATTTTCTTCTTTTATATTTCTCGTATTAATAATGTTTCGTAACAAATTTGCTTCCTTAAAATCAGTATCTTTCTAGAAAACGCGAAGACATTTTGACAAATCGTGCACCAATAGTAATATTTTATTATTTAAATGTTGTTTTCCCAACGTTTCTACATCGAAACGACCAAAACATTAGCCGCGAACACGACACATAAATCTCAAACGTCCCACCAATCTTGTATACTTTAGATAACCTACACTGTCAATACAGCTTCCAACATCTTTCAATAGCGAAAGACATAAAAATAACCTTTTTGATCGGAAATGTGGAAAGTTTTAAAAGAAATCATCGTTCAAAAACCGTCGCGTCTTTTATTTGAACGTTGTATGAAATGAAAATGTTACCTCACATTTTAATATTACCTTTGAAAATCGGAACGTAGCAGAAAGTCAAATATTGAGCCTTGTAAAACTCCGGCTCGTTTTATATTTATCATTTATTCATCATTCCAAAGCCGTTTATTATACGGAGTTACATAACTTTTTAGATGAAAATTATTACGATTCGAACACTGACATTTTTATTTGAAGTTACTTTTTTTTTTGAAGCGTATTTCTCTCGATAGCCCATCAATAGTACAATAGCCTTGGCACGTGGAAGTTGACAATCGATTTAATATAACACATACTGTCAATAATGTCAATGGTTCCCACCATTAAGTGTACAAAATTGTTGCGTTCATTCTTATGTATATTAATAATATAAGTAAGCACTAAATTGTTATGACACTTTCCACTTACTGTTAGCTAAAAGGTACCATTATAGAGTTATGTCTTCCCTTGGATTGGATGCACTTTGTCAACTTATTATAAATCCTAATGTGATCTCTCGCTCTAAAACTTCATAAATTTCTTTTCTCTCATCAGCGTCAAGGTTGTATCCATGGTGAGGAACTTCCCTATATATTCGGAGCACCTTTAGTTGGTGGACTGACACATTTCCCTCGCAACTACACGAAATCTGAGGTGGCGCTATCAGAATCCGTCATGCTTTATTGGGGGAATTTCGCGAAGACTGGGTAAGGCTGTTGATAAATATAGTAGTTATAATATTGTAAAGTATGTAGTAAAGAACATTTCGAATCAGATAGTAATATTTCTTTTCCATACAATAGGAATCCGAACGAGGCCCAAGAAAGTGATCCGATAAGAGCAGGCAGACAAGAAAGGGTAAGAATGAAGAATATTGAATGGACCGCGTACGAGGCGGTTCATAAGAAGTATTTGAATATAGATATCAAATCGAAGCTCAAGAATCATTACAGGGCACATAGGTGAGTAAGAGGATAATGTTGTTTTAGAAATATCTTTTGTCTATTACATTTTCTCTTGAGATTTTTTTTCTGTAATATAATTTGCGACGAAAAGGTATTTCATGTTAGAGGGTATTTAGATTGATAGGTTTTTGTCGATTTATTTTGTCTTGTCTAAGTTTATGTGATAATTATGTACTTCTAAGTTGTTTATGAATAAAAATGTTTTCTTTTCTTATAAACTTTAATATATTGCCCACAGACTGTCATTCTGGCTGAACTTAGTACCAGATCTCCATCGACCCGGTGGGGAAGATGTTCCTCAATCTCACCATCAACTCGAAAATGAAGAATCTTCATTGCAACCTACGCTTAAAACATTTACACCGCCTTTCAAGAAAGTTACAGAAATGGTGTTAACAGAATCAGGTGTAGCTACGAAAATTCCCTTATTATCTGTTTTGAATGTTACGTCTCCATTGAACTTTAATATTGTAGGCCTAAGTGCCGTAACTCAAAGTACTGTTGGAATATCTGAGGTTCACAAAACTGATGGTTCTACAACAGCACCACCGGAAGACGGTTTTGCAGCATATTCAACTGCACTAAGTGTTACTATCGCCATAGGGTGTTCATTACTTATACTCAATGTTCTTATTTTCGCTGGGGTATATTACCAGCGGGATAAAACTAGAATGAATGGCCAAGATCATGCGAATGGATCGCATTTGAAAAAACGCGTAGAAAACGGTCAGATGCCGAACAATATTTGTGGTGATCTCGAAGGTGCTTTGTCGTTTCAAACGAGTTTAAAAAATGATCCTGCTACTATTTTAAGTCATCACCACACACACTCACACCACCAACTACCTCCACCTGAATTTGCTGATCTGCCTAGTAATAATGTAGCTGGTATGGCGACTTTACCTCGAGCACCTCCCCCTCCTAAGATAGGTAAAAGTAACATAAACACTTTAGCCAGTGGTCAGTTACAAGAGAACCAACCGCTGCTATCTGCTCATCAAATGCAAATCATGAATACTAGTACACTTACTAAGAAAAATACCCAATTGAACGCGAAGTCGAATGTGACAATGGAGGAGTTGCGGGTGTGACGCCAGCGTGCCTGACTGCAGCGCGCCGGCAGTTGCAGTGACGTGGTGCACCACGACGAGATCGTGTGACTCCCGCCGGACCTTCTCAAGTGCGTTACAGATTATATATAACTTTAAACGCGCTTGCATCTAGAAGGCGTTAATAGTGACAAATACAAAGTGACTTTAATAGTGGAAGTGACACAGACGATACAAATGAACTACTACTATTACCATATCTATAAAAGTTGATAGTGAAATCTGAAGTTTAACGGTGTACTGGACGTTATGTATTCGATGTAAATGTTTGTATATAACTAGTATATAGGTGTAAGTTTGTGTACATAATATAATTATGATAATGAGGCTCAGCCGCATATCCATCCTAATTATGAAGATTTACTAAAAGTTGTCACACCAAAGTGAGGGACATTTCAGCTAACGTTGATAAGAATAAATTGTATCTTATTTTTCTTTTCGATTCAAGATTTAACATGAACAGTTGGGAAATTTTAAAGCAAATTTAAATAGTAGTGATAATGATAATATAATTTGATTGTAATAAGAAAATTGGAAATATCTAGGAATTTAATGAAATTATTACGTCTGAGACACCAATTTTTCAATCAATTAACGGAATAGAACTTTTAAAGCAATAATAATTATTTATGTTAATTTATACTTGCAAATTGCTAGAAATATTTATCGGATTTATTAAGTTAATACTACAGCTTCCTCTATTATGTCTTCAGTAAACATTTTAGGTGATCTTATAAGGAAATGTTTGTTCAATAGTAATAGGTACATTTCTTTTAAAGTTTTTTTACGTGTTACTTAATTTCTTACATAGAAGGACCAATAGTTTTTGTAAATATGTAAATAAACTTAGCTAACGGTATAACAGGTTGTAACGATGCATTAATCCTTGTTCGATTTACAATGACACTGTCATTGACTGATTACATAGATTCTCTGAGTGTTATAATGGATATACTAAACGATTTAACTACCTTCACTTCTAAAGTTTCAATTAGAGCCCTGCAATATTTTAGCTTAATAACATTTCTTATCTCGTGTTATTTATCATTTTTTATCTGGGACATCTAATGGCGTGTTTAGAGGGGAGTGAAAATGTGACTAAATTATACATCATGTTGTTGTCTAGTTGATTGTCTGTAACTTGGCACTCTCCTAAATACAGCGTTACTGTAATACTCAATAAATTCATTACTTTATGAGTATCGTGTATCAGTGCCATCTTACTCGTATACTCTTAGTAAACTCTCAAACAAACCAGATTTTTTGTTCCAATTTCGATCTAAATGTTTAATATTTGCTATACATCAGCAAAATGATACAATGACTCGTTTTTCTCTATGAAGTTTTAATCTCAAAATAGCTCCATCCAAAAATGAACATTTTCATTAGTTTGTTGTGATCATTGAACATACGATATCTGAAATATCAAATATGATATTTGAGTTTTAGCTTTATTAATTTCAACAATAGTTAATTTCATCACTAACTTTATTTTTGTGAACAACTTTCTATTTTTTGAAGTGAATGTTTTATTTAATTTTACTTCTTAAGTAGTATTTCATTGAAATTTTCGTCTACAATTATTTTAACATCTGCTAAAGTAATCTTTTCCGTTTACATTTATTATTTACGATGTTTTTGTAACTCATTGTTTGTATTGTTTATTTTTAATACTGTATTGGAAATTCTGTAGAAAAGTTTATACATTGATTGATCAATGAATCGTTTTGTTAGAATCAATTTCGTTTATGAATAATTCGATATGTGAATCAAATAAGTCTGTTAAGAGACTAAAAATTACTAAGTTAATGCAGACTAAAAACTTTTAATAAAATCAATTAAAAAGTAAAATATATGTTTTATTTATTACCTATGAAACCTAAGTACAGTGAGAATCAGATTGAAGTTGTATTTAATATTCTTGGAAAGTTTTATACATTGTTTAAAGTAAAAAAAATAGATGATCAAAAAAGGGTATTTCAAAGCGGCTCAAATACAATAAAGCGAAACTACGCACGAGGAACTGAGTTTTCTCGTCAAGCAGCTGAAAATAAATTACGAATTTATAAAAATATTTTATCTAGTTTTCAATATAACAGAAAATATATGCAAACCTGTACAAAGTATAATAATGTTCAACCAAGCTAATTGTCAAACAGTCGCCTGCGAAATTGCTACTTCGTAATACAATTTTTGTAATTCTGATACAAAATTACATCCGGTTTCAGAATATTTCACGTTTTGCTAACAATTGTATTATATTTGCAACAATTAGACTAACATAGTTACAAAATGGATAGAAAAATATAACTGAGGAAATACGAGGCAGAAACATTGAAACTTCACATGATGTTACACTATTATAAAGTAGCATTTAGATCTAGACGAAGCCAAGTCAAATCTTGAAATTGAATGACATCCCGAGGGAACATAAAACTTAGCAACTGATTAGATCTCAATACTTTTTAAGAATGGCCTAGTATTCAATATTGAACTTGACTCCCATTTTACATTTATGTTTTTGATGGGAAATAAATTTACGGAATAAAATGCAGTTCTACTCACATCAGACGTTTTACCACAAGAAATGAAATCTTAAAAAGCAGTTATTCAAGTATTTCAACCCACTATTAGAGTTGAAATTCAAAAAGGAATTCCAGTCGAGTACTTTACAACTCCAGCAGTAGGTACCAATTAAAATGTGGCATTAAATACTCGTTTAAATTTCCATTTCTTCACCTTGTACTTATTAAGAAACAGAACGAATTTAATTCTTAAAGGTTAACAATATCCGCACTCATCTAAATGGCCGAGGGAGAGCCGCTGTAGTCATTTTTGGAGTGAGGTCTAAGTAGCAAGCGAAGTTAAAATTCACGATTTTATTGCCGAAAACTAATTTTATGGTAAGAACGAACTTCAGAGATTTTATAATAATGCCACAAGTTGAAAAGTCAAAAACGCACCGGAAAAATCAATCAGTTTCACTTTAATATAGGTACATGTCGGCTTTAGAATATTTGTCTTTAGTTGAATTGGAACTCTTGGATAAGATTATTTAAGTGTAAAGAGTTATAAAACATAGAAACAGAATTGAAAAATCTCATCTTATAAAACAACGAGCACAGAGTAGATATATAGTATACAAAGCTTCTTAAGAACATCAAAAATTGTCACCTATTTTGGTAGGGTTGTCACATTAGGTGAAGGCAAATCAAACAAAACATTAAATAATTATTAAATAATTTTGTTATTCAGTGTGACACTATTATAATAGTCAAAAATAATATCTTTCCACGAATTTCTTTTCAATTAGGCATTATATGACGGCGAATTTATTTTGGACCAATATTTTAAACGAAAGCTTCTCAAAAAATTACTCTAGAATACTATGAACGTTTCTCTCTATTCACTTGCGCCATACATCAAAGGGGCTCGCTAACAGAAAATTACATCGTTAGAGTTAATGTTTCAACATTTGTTTACAGCGCGCGAAACTCGTAAACTTCCATCAATTTAGATAATAACTGCTGATAGTTTTGCTGATATGACTGACTTATTGTTTCTCACATGTTGATGTTAATATCTTTCAAATATTTGTTTGGTGATTGATTTTGTATTTGATGATTATAAGAAGCGACGTATCTCGAAAAATCAGCAAGCTGAAGTGCCAATGGGCCGGCCTCGTCTATCGCAGGATTGCCGTTGGAGCAGACGAGTCCTGGAGTGGAGACCGCGTCTTAGCAAACGTAGGGCGCCCTCTGGACATACGCAAGGTTGCCAGAGCGGGCTGGATGAGGGTTGCAGAGGACCGGGATGTTTGGCGCAAAGTTGGGGAGGCCTATGTCCAGCAGTGGACTGCGATTGGCTGACGACGATGACGACGACGATTATAATAAAGTAGTGACCTTGAAACACTTTCTACAATGGTTAATGATTATTTTGGAAGTTATGAATACGCATGTAGGTACTTAAAAATAATAGGCTAAATCATAACTTTGAAAGCTGACCTATAAGGCACTGAAAATCTTATATCTTAAAAAATATATCTTGCGGCATTAGATAATAATTTTACGAAACAGAACAAAATTTACTTTTTAAATTTTACAATGAAGCTGAGATTTTAGTACTTTATATAGCCAAACAAAGGCGGGTTCAAAATCTGCTTTGTGGATTTTGTTTAAATCCGCCATTTCATATTGAAACAGTCTACCACTCGTAACATTGTTCTTAATAGATGAAGAAATTTTTTCCCAGGAGCAAAAAATTTTACAAAACAATACTATTGAAGCAGAAGTAGTATTGTTACCTGCAATGGTATAACATTCTATAGAATTGTATGTTGAATTCTCACTTCCCGTGTTTTATTGTATAAAAAAATCCAATTTACTATATTTCTTTCCCATTGATCTGATGTTCGAGGATATGAATTTAACTTCCGTTTTTACACTACCGATTTACGTTCACTTTTATTTCATTTCAACAATATTTCATATACTTTAACTTATTTTTGGTACAGCTCATGAAGGTAAACATTTAAAATGAGCCAGCGAAATCAAAAAGTACTCATATTATAAATATGTTTTATGTTAATCTTAATGCACGTGGATTTTATTATTATTATTTTATTATTATTTGAGCCAGTCTTTAAAATTTATTTCAGACCAGAAAATGAACTTTTAAATATTATATCGTGATGGAGTAGATCTGAAGTTTACAGACTACACTTCTTAACTCTCACATTCTTACAGTTTGTTGGATTTGGGATTTTAAATTTTTGAAAAGTGATACTGTTAGTGCCTTCTGCGTACATCCGGAACGTTTTTCAAGATACCAACTCAGAAATCGTTGGCGGTGAGTTGTAAATAATATTTCTTTATACTTCAAATAGACAAATGTCACCTCAGTCTACCCGTGACCACGAACGCTGTAAAGTGCTCGAAACGTCGGGATGATAAAAATCATCAATATACGCGATTTCAATCCGTTCAAACTAGTTTTATTTCAGTTGTCCCTCATTGACTACGCGTGAGCGGACAAACATACAAATATAGAAACTTACGTATACACTTTAAAAATTTGGTACTCATGTTTAAAGGCTGGTATACTAATGTATCCAAAAACTGAGCAATTCTGAGAACATTACGTATATACACATCGAATTGATAATCTCCTTCTTTTTAAAGTCGATATAAAAAGATTTTGCTTGATATATAAAAAATTTATTTAATCATATAATTATATACGTATGTAGTGAAAATATACATTTCCAATTTATTTAATCAAGCCCTAACATAGCTTTGGCTTCAAGCAAGATGAGCTGGACGTCAATGCCATTTTCGTTGAGGATAGCGACTTCGCTAAGGAACGTCTCGTTCTCCCAAAGTGCATTGTATATCTGATTCCATTCCTCGCTGTAGAAGCTCTCCATGGCGCGCTGAAAACCTTCATCTTCAGCGATCTTCTCTTCATGCAGAGCCTTCAGTTTGTCTTGCGGGAATAAGGCGATAGTGTCTTGAATGAAAGCGGACATGTCACGACCACTGGCCTGTTGGCGAAGAGTCCTCCTTTGGATACCATCTAAAAATAATATAGTAAAGATTTATACAATCGTCCACGACATATTTGATTTGATAAGAATTAGTTAGATAATATCGTGACTAGTTCTTATATGATAAGGATTTCTGTCTGTCACAAAATCACGCGTTAAGCACGCGAAGTTCTTTAAAATTGCAGAAATTTCAACTCAAAATGTCTTACTCACCAACGAATTGATTGATTGCGTCAACGAAGTAATTGATATCGATATCGTGGGTCTCCAAGAATTCGACGACCTGAAATAAATTACAACACAGTTTAGATGGGTATATATTTGAGAATTTTAAATGTTCCATATTATGTATATAGTCATAGCAACATTTATCTTAAGCTTTTGTTATTTAGGGCGTCACGTTGTGTATCCAAAAGAATTACATAACCAAAACGACTATGTTGACATCTCAAAACACTCAAGAAACGCTTTGATTTGGGTTAAATTACAATAAATAACGTTTCGCTAAATTTCTCCAGAAAATTAATTACCTAAGTTTACCGATCATGTTTCCCCACTATATGAGAAAACTAATTAAAGGAACCTGTACAAAATAATTAGGTTTTCCGACGAACGGAATTACTTACAGCTTTAAATTCTGGTAAATCTTCCATTTCATAGACCAAGTTCCTGAAGTTGGGAGTTACGAGGTAGTCAAGAGAAGCCTGGAACTCTTCGAATTGTAAGTACTCCCTCTGCAGATCCTGAAGTTCATTACCAATTTCTTCCATAATTAGAAAGGCGAAATCTTCAAAATGTTCGTGGAACACCTTCCTCGGTTGAGGAGCTGAGTAGCTGAGGGCTACCAAAGCGAGTAAAGTGATGGCAACCTTCATTTTGTATGAAATTTTCTTCACTAAAGATCTATTGACCTGGTACATCTTATATACCGAGAGCATATCATTCGAAAATACGATATCAGGCACGTGAGTGACAACTGACAATAGATAAATTTTTATGAGGGTCCCGTAGTCAAAACGGAAATTTTATAGTTTCGCCATGACTGTTTGTCTTTCTGTTCGCAACTTAATTAAGAGTTTAATATACCAGAAAATTATTTTTATTTTATTTTATTAAAAAATTAATTAAAAATTATTTCCAGGTAATATAGCAGAAAACTGTACCTAATTCGGTATACGTATACCGAATTTTAATTCGGTAACTGTAATTTAGTATAAGTATACTTGGTCAATTATTTTTTTAATTTAATTAGAAAATTAATTAAATATTTACAGTTACGGTTATAAGTTTTAATTATTTTTTTAATTAAATCAAATAAAAATAATTGGCCAAGTGCGTGTCGAGACACGCGCATGAAGGGTTCCGTAGTTTCTATCATAATATTTTGCAGACATACATCAATGTAATTCTTAAAATTAACTTAGACATAACAACTAACATGTTTGTCTTATTAATGTTCAATTATGAAATTAAGTGATGTTCAAACGAACAGATACGCATTTAATAAAAGCCACATAAACAGTTAAACAACTTTTTCGGTGGTATTCATACTCATGCCGAATTACAGCTTTCTAGTATTGTGGACCTCGGAGCAAAACCGCGGGCAGACAGACAGACAGACGGACATAGCGAAGCTATAAGGGTTCCGCTTTGACTGCAGAACCCTAAAAAGCTGTTTTCTTAATGTGGAGGATTATTTTTTTTTGTGGGCTAAGAGGCAAAGGAGCTGCACAGGTCTCCTGATGTAATAGGATATCATTATACGTACATGATATAATTAATCAACGTAAAAAAGAACAATTTCGTGTAAGTAAATTGAAAATTACAAAGTTACACATATTCGTTTTTAAATAACAGATTAATTTTAAGAATGATATTTTGTGCAAGTCTAAACATTATAGAGGACAGCTACAGAACCCTACATATGCGTTGCCCGGTACGGACTTCGCTGATTTTTATTTATCTCTGATTTCACTCATCCAAATCATAAGCGTAAGCAGATCTTACGGTAAATCCTGCAATACAAATTTTTGATTGGGCACAAAATATATGTATTTTGATGGTCTCTAAATGAGTATTATTACGAACAAAGTTTTCCGGTTAAAGATAAGAATGTTTAGTCATCGCTTACTTGAATTTCCACTATTCCGTAGCTAAAATTCGCCCTCTGACACGATGAATGTCGAAAAATAAAGTTGTTAAATTTAACACGCATTACGTATGATAGACATTAATTTACCAATAACAAAAAAAAATAGTATCAATGTGAATCATCATTTGCAGAGAGTTGCAATTTTGTTTGATATAGATTACCAACACACAATTTGATATTGAATTTGAGTAGGTAGTTATTAAATATTAAAAAATATTAAACTCTAGTGTCTATTCAACTTAATAGAAATCTAACTGCTGTTCCCAAAAATAAGGCGGGATCATCTTGGACAGCGGACATATTTCCTTAAGGAAGAATTCTCGTACCAATTTGAAATTAGTGGCGATGTAAAAGTGTTTTATAATACCTTGTAATTTTATCTGACTACATATTGTCATACGCATTTTTTTATTTTAGCTCATTTATTATTACGGGCCACATTTATAGACCTCTACAAAAGGATCATTTCAAACGCCCCGGTGTCCAAGATAATCCTGTCTTATTTTGGGAACAGCAGTTAGATTTCTATTAAGTTGAATAGACACTAGAGTTTAATATTTCATAATATTTAATAACGGCAAAAACAAAATCTGGGGGATATGCGTTATATAAATTATTCGAATCTGTGTTAGAAAATGTGTTACTAAAATTATCTTTATCTAAAAATTATATTCTAATATGTGGTGATTTCAAGATTAATTACCGTGGCAGAGCCATGCATTTGCACAAATAGGCCGGCTCGACCGGAGTGATACCACGGCCTCACAGAAAACCAGCGTGAAATGACGCTTGCGTTGTGTTTCGCCGCGTGAGTGAGGGTACCGGAGGCCCAATTCCTCACCCCTTCCCCATTAGTTCCCCATCCAATAAAATACCGGCAACGCATTTTGTAGCTCCTTTGGTGTTGCAAATGTCCATGGGCGACAGCATTTACTTTCCATCAGGTGATATGTCAGCTCGTTTGCCGCCCTATGCCATAAAAAAACCGACTTGAAGTAAGAGATAGCCTGTCGGCAGTAAAAGCTAAGAATAGCATAAGCAGAACATGTATAATATAAAGTAAGAAAAAAATTTCAGAAATTCTATTCTGGGAGGGTAATAGGTACCTACCTAAATAAGTACTCATAACAAATGCAGAGAAGCCACGGGCTGCTAATAAATAATGATGCTGCTAGTAAAAAATAAACTACCGGGACATAGGTACATAATATCAAGCAAGGAACGCCGGTTGCTTGGTTTTATATTGCGTATTCGAAATACACACTTTAACCTCACCATAAATATCATTTCAAAGAATGTTGTAACATGACTGAAAGGGAATAAAAAACTTAAATAAAAAAAATGTCGAGTAAAACAATGTCAAGTTTTTGCCAACATTCCGAATCTGTGGCGGTGCAGTGATCCATATTATATCATACTTACGTAAAAGGCAAAAACATATTTGAAATATTTAATTACTAGATTTATCTTATTATTATTAAGTGCTGATATTTAGAGAATTTGGATAAATAAAGAAATGATTTCAATTTGATCATTAAATTTCGTTTAGAGGATACAAATATTCTATTTCTAAGAATGGAAATATCCCCTTTGTATGATCTCATGTTTCATGGAAACGTTCATATTTTGCAATAAAAGAATAAATCATCGCCAACACAATGAAACGGTCCCATTGTGGTGTACATTATTTGAATAGATTCAAGGAATGGAATGATGTATTTATATGACTACAGTTTTTTTACTTACTTACTAATTATTATTTGACGACCTCCGTGGCGCAGCGGTTAACACGCCTGCCTGCAACGTGGAGGCCCCGGGTTCGATCCCCGGCCAGGTCATCATCATAGAAATAAAACTATCGTATCATTACGGAAAAGATTATCTTTGAGTTGGTTTCTTTTATTATTTTCCGAATTTTTATGCTCCACTAAATATTATTTCAGATCTTGTGTAAATCCTTTTCTATTTTATCAATACCTCAAAGAACACAATGCAACTAATTTACACAGCATAGAGTATGTTAATTGAGAAAAAATGTAAATACCTGACTTAAAACTATTATTTCATTAAGTCTATATATATCACAGCAATGGATAACTAAAGACAGAATGGCATTGAACAAAACTGCTGCAGCTCTATGTTCCACGATAGAATAACAGAACGTAATCACTATATGAAAATGTATATCAACATAAAATAAAATTAGCCAAGTGCGTGCCAAACCACGCGCATGAAGGGTTCCGTAGTTTCGCTCATAATAAACGAACATAT
>DVXP01001279.1:0-15587 GCA_018235645.1 Junonia grisea | reverse complement strand
TCCAGTGAACATAGGCTATATTAAATCTTCAAAAAGTTGGG
Source organism: Junonia grisea (assembly GCA_018235645.1). Lineage (NCBI taxonomy): Eukaryota > Metazoa > Arthropoda > Insecta > Lepidoptera > Nymphalidae > Junonia > Junonia grisea. The sequence continues at coordinate 15,546 of DVXP01001279.1, read as the reverse complement.
GATTACCGTGCGAAGCCGGGCCGGTCTGCTAGTCTACTATTAAAATAGAATTACAAATAGGATTTCCTTAATTAATGATAAGATTTGGAAATTAAATGGCATTCTAATTAATTTAACTAACATCCAAGAAACTTCTTTTACCAAATAATGATTGCGGGATCAAATTACAATTCAGTTTCATTCTTGTTTAAATGGCTATTATTTAAGCTTAGATTAAGGCAATCGTTTTCATCATTGCACACAGTAGATAGGTTGCAGAAAGTACGCAAATACCTGGATATTTTAGGCAACCAAACTATTCTCTTTTAAAAGGTCTAGGCACAAACGAATTTGCAATCAACTAATCGAATTGAACTGAAGGTTTTATTCGATCACGAACAGAAAGGTAACGAAATTTACCTGAACCTGAAAGTAATTTGACTAAAGCGACTCGAGTATATGCTGGACTTTTTATTCCTTCGTCAGAAAGAGGTAAAATGTCTACGTGCAATGTAAATAAATGTTAAAACGAATGTTTATCATCCTCGATAGTTAAGTATCATTCTTGTCATCTAAGTATCAGTTGTGCAAGTGTCATTCTTTACGACTGTTTAATTTATTTTTTGCACTTTAAACAATACTATGGGACAAATTCCAACATCTTCTGGTTTATGTTACTTTTAATTGGATACTGGTTCATATAAATTAGAATTGTATTGTTAGTTTATAAAATGTTTGGAAACATTAAGATTTTCGTTTAACCGTTTATGAAAATGTCTTAATATTTAGGTATGAACATTAACTAACTCTTGTATAATATCTACTTAGTCTACGATTACTGCATTCAGAAACATAAAATTACAAAACGACAGTACATAATAAACTATTTGGAAAGAAAATAAATATTCGTACTTCTTAGCAAATACCTACGAGTATGTACCGTAAAAGAATATTTTTTGTTTAAATATTGCTAATTAAGGAATGTCGCTTCGGAGTTTTTGCTCTGCACTCGTATCCAACACCACCGTGGCCGTCATTACCTGACCGCATAACTGTTTTTTCCCGAAGCTACGCATACAAAAAGCGATGAGCCTTCATTATTATTAAAACATAACATAAATGAGCGGCAACGCGCGGTGAGTGCGGCGTTGCCGCTTCGCGCTCGGCTGACTCGTCACGTGACGTCACGTCTCAAGATGGCCGCCACGCCGGTCGCGTTACCCCGCTCCCGTCTTCCAGCCGGATCCGATCGTACTGCTCGACTTCGATAATAATAATAATTTAAAACGCAGCCGCCTTAAAGGAAACCGAGTGAGAATAGATTGAAATTTAATGCATCGAGCACGTCGGCTATACGCGTTAGCACTAATTGTTATTCTACAACGGCAGCTGTTTACTTTCGTTGAATAATATCGGTTATCTTAGCGGAATCTATGATTTAGCGAATGAATTATCACCCGTGTAAACTATACTGGAATATTTTTGCGTCGATATATCTTAAGAATTGGATTACCAATCTAGCTCATGAATACGTTTTTGGTTTTTCTAGCTGTTACTCCTTTTGTTTCTATTTTTATAAAGTACCTAACTGTTGATGTATGAATCATTCTTGTTTGTAAATGGATGGTGGTACCTGCTGCTGACTAACGTAACAACTTTATCAGGTTCTGATTCGATTACGTGAATTTGTATGATTTATTACGAAGATTAATTAACATTGTTACTTAATTGTTAATCAGGCAGCTAACCACATCTCCTTAATTAAATATTAATGAAGCTTCCGACATTTTTGTCATATTACGACTGTAATTATGAAAAGTAACCCAGTAATGTTACTCCATTTGCTGGTTTGTTGTGCATGCACCGGGTTCGTTATCGCGCGATAAGTACGGTAGGGTTTGGAGGGGGTGCGGTGTGTGGGGAAGGGCGGGAGGGGGGCGCATCCGCGTCGGGCTAACGGCTCGTCCTCGGCGCGTCGCGGTGCGCGCGCTGACGTCACCGCTCGATAATGGCCGCCGCCGCCCGACCCCCCGCGACCGCCGCACCCGGCGCTGCTCAGCTCAGTCTCTCTCCGACCCGCTAACGAAGCGAGTGCCTCGACGTAAACCGGCCGACGCGATACATGTGATTCTAGTGCCCCGTGTACCATGGTGACAGTGTTTTTCGTTGCGAGTAATATAAATCTGTGACAATTTTCAAGGGGAGTGACGAAGGCCGATCTCTCGCACACCGTATCATATCCGGCGGCGAGATGTCGGTGATGCAGAAGCGCCAGCACTGCTACCTGTGCGACCTGCCCCGCATGCCGTGGGCGATGTTGCACGAGTTCTCAGAAGCGGTATGTCGCGGATGTGTCAACTATGAAGGAGCGGATAGGATAGAAGTAGTATTGGATACTGCGAGGCAATTAAAGCGCGCACACGGTTTCCAAGAGGGACGTGGTCCCACACACGCTAAAGGAGCTCATCGGGCACCGTTGGAGGCACATCAGAATGGAGCCGAGACAACAGCTCGGGGCCAACCCGCACCACCGGCTCACCACGCACCTGCTACTGGATTTACGTTACATCACTCAAGACCAGCCACTAATGCGGGTCTTTTAGCAGAGTACGGTGGACGAAGGGAAGAGCATGAAGGCAGGCGGCTAGCTCACTTGCCCCTGGCTCATCTTCCAACTCATGGAGGTGCTCGACTAGCTCCCGGGCTAACACTTAAACGGCCTTTGGATGACGATGACCATCAAACTCATCATGAGCCAACAAAAAGGCTTCTGGAAGAGCATTCTCGGCCACCTCTAACTCGTGGCGATTCCTTGCCCGCGGTCTCACTGGCTGCTCCTTTCGCACCTGACCGCGTTTTCAAACAAGAGAAACACCCGATGAGGACACCTTCTTTTGATGCATCTTCTTTCAAGACTAACGGTAAGTTATTTGCCTTTATTTCTTCACAGCTTCCTACATTGATTCTTCGATGTTGAAACTGTCAAAAGTCGTTCCTCCAAATTTTTTCTTATTATAATCTGCGTTTTTAAGTTCTTTAGCAAGTCTAAAAGTTTTGTCTTGTAAAGCAATACTTTACAAATCTACAAAAACTTTTAGAGAACTTTAACGTGTGTTATTCGGCCACACATTCACAATTTATTCTGCCAGATATTTTCGAAAATTATGCTCAAGTAGTCCTACTCTGACTTAGAAGTTATCAATTTCAAAATTGAAAGCAATTATAAAAAGAGATTTTTTAAAGTCATGTTTAAAATCAATATTTTTGTCATAATTTTATCGTAAAACCGTAAAACGTTTTATTTGGAAAAAGAACGACAACGTTTCATTAAGATAAATAAATATTCCCTAAGGATAATTTCAGTAAACGATTTTCATTGTATTGTTATGATAAAGATAATGTTAGTTTTGGACAATTCTTTTAAAAATCTATCTCAAAAACTTGCGTCTGATGTAATGTGGTAAAAATCTTGTTGTTTATCAATAAGAGCGTGGGTTAACGTTATTAAAATAGCTATTTAAGTCACGCTCGGCGCGATAAGAGCGGTGATAGTTGTGTGTACGTGTTCCGCGGAGCGATGCTGGGTGTTTTGCGCAAGCGTTCGCCAAGGGATTCATATCTAGGTAGGTGCATTAACTCGGTCCATAAATACGAAACCGGTTCGACTGGTTGAGCGTTCTCGAAAGCGAGCCCGCGCTCGCGGCCTCTCGCACACAACCGCGCTACGTTCAAACACCCACGTAATGTAAACGCGGCACCGCGCCGTGAATGCATGCACGATAGCGCCCGGCGCGGCAACGCCGCGTGACGACATTTTCGCTCGCGTACGTATGTAGGTAGGCCGTCGAGCGAAAAAATATAGCGCCTGCCTACGCTTGGCAGAGTCGCTCGACCACATTCCGTTGGCGTGTGTGTAGGGAGCGCGGCGCGCCACGAGCCGGCGGCCAAAAAGGTCACCGTGCGTGACGTCACCACCGCCATATGGGCCGCGCCTGCCGCACTGCCCGCAGCCCGACCATCACTCACGCCCTTTCGCACGTTACTCTAATAAATTATCTGTTTACGTTCCATTTCATTGTGACATTTGATGTGTTTCATCCGCTGTAGCAGGCCGGTGCGGAACAGCACTTGCCAATACACTTACCTGTCTTGCCTTACCTGAGATACATTTCAATGAACTATTCCAAGTCAACATTCTCTAATTATACCTAATTGCTGCTTTGATTTGAATTTGCAAGAACACGTTAACATGAAATTTCCTCAAGAAAGTCAGCACTGCTTACTTTGATGTTTTTGTAACATGAAACCGTAGTATTGTTCTATGAATGTTGCAATACAAAAACGTTTCTCTCGCTCAAAGCTGAATAGTTTTTACGAGGTAAATAACAATTTACTAGTGGCAAATGCACACGTATGGAAAATTAACCGGGAATGCGACGTTTGGCAACGCCGCACTTGCTACGACCCGTTGCACATTCGAGTGCGCTACTCGCAAGCCGCACTTATTACTTACCTACCCGTCTACTGGCTCGGTTGGCCTAAAAGATCCAGCGCCACGCTGAGACCAAGCAATGACACATCGGCGCACGCTACGTAAGCGCGTAATAACACACAATGCTATTTATAAGACGCTGTGTGCGTGTGTGAACGTGTGTTTACTATCCGTCGGTCCACCGCAAACGATGTGTCATCCAACATTGAATGTGAGGTTATTCGGACAAATCGAAATGATGTCGTTTGAACGCGACAACGCATCGAAAGTGGCGCTGTATACATATTATCGATACCCGCTCCGTGCCAAGAATTATTCAAAATGCTGCCAAAATAAACTAACAGAATGACGTTTTAATACAAATTGTTGAAGAACGTTTTCGCATCGTTAACGATGGATTTATTTTAACATGTAACAAAGAGTAGGTATACATGATGCAATGCATCGCGTTGACTCGATAAATTATAATTGTAACAGAATATGTTTTATGTATTATTTTCCTTGACATATCCGTCGGTTAGTTGATATAATGACGTTATCTCATGTTTCTGGAACTTTATTAACGACTTTTGAAATATGTTTCACATCAATTTATTAGTTGCTTACTTCAATTTAATTTATTGACTTATAAATATTATATCAAATGTATGACGAAATCGAAATCTCCTTCAGGATATGCCAACAGCGCACCTCTCACGAATGGCTCTGCTGGATCGCCACTCGGACGTACAGCTGGTTCCCCGCCCGTGACTGGAGCGGGAGCCGGGCCCTCCCCGATGGCTGCTCTCATGTCCGTGACAGACACGCTGCCGCCGGGCTCGCCGCGGTCAGCTGGGGGGTCCCCTCCGCAGCCACCACCACAGCGATCCGCTAGTCGCTCAAGCCAACACTCGCCCAATTCATCAGGTAAGATTATATGCAATGCAGAATTAACTCGAAAATAACAAGTCATAAAAGAGGAATTTCTTAAGATATCTATGAACAAGATCTAAATAATTAAAAGCCTTCGTAATGGTGGAAATCAGAAAAACCTCAGTTCGGTTTTTCGTTCGTTTTGTTATGGCTATCGTTTTGCCTCGAAATGAGTCGGACTCGGGCGGGCGTCCGACGGCCATGCCGGCCGCGCCTCGGCGTGGCGCCCGACGACCGCTCGCACCCCTACTCCTAAGCTACAGTCTGCTGACGAAAGCTATCCAATGATACTCTCTGTTGCCTCTATGACTAGTAGAAAACGATAATATTAATTAGCAGACAGTAGCTAAATTTTGTCCTCCGGTCCGGCAGGGTCGAACGGCGGGCGGCGGTCGTCGGGATCGCGACATGTGTCGTCGACGACCTCGGTGTCGTCCACGGAGGCCGGAGAGGGCACCGAGGCAGCCGCGCCCGCTTCCGCGCCGCTGCTAAAGTGCACGCTCTGCCAGGAGCGCCTCGAAGACACGCACTTCGTTCAGTGTCCCAGCCAACCCCACCACAAGTTCTGCTTCCCCTGCTCCCGGGACTCTATCAAGCGACAGCAAGGATCAGAGGTGAGTTCGACCATACACAAATATTGTAAATTATCTCTAAAATATTCCGTACTTATCGGAAACAATTTTTTCGACGAACGATCTCGTCGCACGATAACTAACGGAAGGTTTTCGTTTTCAGGTATACTGTCCCAGCGGTGAGAAATGCCCCCTGGCGAATTCGACGGTCCCATGGGCCTTCATGCAGGGCGAGATCGCCACGATCCTCGGCGAGGAGTTCAAACCGAAGAAGGAGCGGGAGACCTAGGGCAGCGCTCCGCAGCCCCGACTGTTCCTCTTGTCCCTCCCGCTGTAGCGCGCGCGCGCGGGAGGCGGTGCCCGCCTGGCGGGGACGCGTGGCCGGGCCACAGACCGATCACTTGTATATACCTGTAAATATGTAGCTCGGGCATGGACCCTATTCAGCGTACTGGATTCACCGTCGCGATCGTTTCGTTCCGGGGCCGTTCCGGAATAGACAGCGTTCGAGTGTCTCGACGCGATGCGAGCTATGCGATATTCTGAATATAGTACATATCCGTTTTCGAAGATTTTACGATTATTGTCTTGATACTTTGGGCGTCCGCGAGGACGTTTCGATCTGAAGTCACTCTCGGCGGACGCGAGCGGCTCCTCGGACCGCACTCTGTTGATCGGTGGGATTTCTTCGGATGCCATTTTCTTAGTTACCTTTAGGTCCCGAACCATAGTTGACTTGGCATTTATTTATATTGTGATTCTATACACTATACGAGTATTATGCGATATATGATCATGACATATTTTATGTAGTCGAATACTGACTGTAAAGATGTAGTTTCTCAGATATTGGAAGCGCACCGCGCTCTGTACAGATATTTTAGCTCGGTGTATATTTGTATTTATTACATTCAGCGCATGATATAGTCTCGTTTTATATTACGAAGCGATTTATTCAGAGTGGCTCGAGTTCCGTTACTGTATTTCATTCGGCGAAAAGATTCGGCCTGGAAGGACTTTGTGTTTCGTCGCTTTACGATTGGGAATCATTCGAAATTGTAGTTATTTATACTTTCGCTTCTCGGAGCTGTCGACGTTGGGTTGTTTCGTAAGGATAAGTTCGTCAGCGGGCCGACGGGCAGTATTAGCGGGATCGCTTGTACCTAGTCATTTTGTGAAATGTCAAATTGTCAGATCCGCGGGCACGCGGCCGTTATAGGAACTCTTAAAACTCGCTGCTATATTTGTATAAAGTGAAGTAATTATCATTATATTATTATTATATATGTCATAATGTTATACAGTTCGTAGTGTGTCAATTTCGAAGGCTATCAGACGACGGCCGGTTGGCTTTGGATTTGCTTTCGATGTCGGTCCGGGTTTGTGAAGCCTCGCGACCGAGCAGTTCTCTTCGCCCGCGTCTGAGGCGCCAGTAGTGTTGTTTCCTGCATATGTACGACGAGGCGCGTCTTTGTCTTTAAATACCGCGTATTTCAGAACATTCAATTAAATTGATATGTCCATTATTTATTTTAGTGTTTCGTGTACATATACGTACGTTGTATATACTTTGTCTACTTGTAAATATTTTAGATAACGTTATGGTACGGCCGCCGCGCTGTCCGGTCAGTATTATTAAGTACCGTGAAAATTGTAGTTATTTATACACATCACATTATTATTTGCTACATGGTGGATATCGTCCCGTCGACGTAAACGTTTCTGTTATCATCACACGGAGTTGTTTATTTCATATTATCTCTTGTTTTGTATCGGGTTCATATCGCATGCATTTTTTTTCTTTCCCGGGTGCCAAAGCACCCGTCGCTAAGCTTAAGAAGATACATAATATTTAATCTTCCTTTTGTACCTTTAATACCTACTTTGATGTTCTTAATATTGCTTTTAAAATTGTAATAACATTGATTAACATGCAAACGATCGAGTTTTTTGACGATGTTTAAAGTTTTTTTCTGATAGATTTCGAAATTGATAACGATCATGATTTCGCCCGGCACGGGCTTGTCGTAACGAAGTTCGCCAATAAACGGCCAATATTGAAAGATTGTAAGCACAAAGTGTGCATCTTATTTTTTATGCCTTTGAAATGTTAAATGTAAGGAAATAGATCGTTTAGTTAACAATTTAGTATATGTTACTTTGTCTGTTTATGGATTATGTGTTTTCGAAATAAAATTAAATGTGGTAAGAGGGATTGTGTCGATGCAAGACTATACTGGTACGTCACTGGATATTTCTATAGACTTGCATTTAACATCTCAAAGAGTAATAGTCCGCCTTTATGAATAGGCTTGTTTGTAGTTGGCGAGGGTATCGCCAGAAAATAATATGAGACTTGTATCTTTCTTACTGTAAGCAGCAAATGAAATGCTTCGATTAAGACGTTAATGTACATGTTGGTGAAATACAATTGATGTGATTTTGTAATATTGACCTTTTATTTATGATCCTTTACCAACTTACCTACCTGACCATGCATACCTACCTCAGCAGAGCATGTAACTGCTAGCACATGGAATGGAACATAATATAATTAATAATGGTAATATTTGAAGAGCTCATAGGTGTCACTTTGATTCGTGGCCAAAGAAAAACTGAAAAAGTTTAGAAATAGCAATTTCTGGGATTTTCGGGCGGGTTTGAAACATTTTGTGTATAAACTGGTTATTGAGGAGTTGACGACCTCCGTGGCGCAGGGGTCAACACGCCTGCCTGCGACGTGGAGGCCCCGGGTTCGATCCCCGGCCAGATCATGATTGAAAACGTTATTTTCCTGATTGGCCTGGGTCTTGGATGTGTATCTATATATGTATCTATTATAAATATAGTATAATTGGGTTAGGTTCCCGTAACACAAGTCTCGAACTTACTTTGGGGCTAGCTCAATGCGTGTGATTTGTCCGTATGTATTTTTGAGGAAGGCGAAAAGCTTTACGGTTTTGCCTCGTATTAAAATTAGAAACCCAAGACTTAGATTGCATTCAATTATTGTATCTCCTGGAAATCCTCACAATATTTTTTCATAATTATTATAATTTTAATTATATTCATATAGCACATATGCCGTCAGGCAAATTTTATTCTAAATAAATGCATAAATTATGACGCTGTTTCTGAAAATAAATCTCTTTTTCAAACCTTACATTGATGAGACTGGTTTTGTACATAAAAAAATTGTATACAAAACCAAATTTAGGCTTTACTTGATTCAATAAATATACAAATCAAATAAGTTAATCTTGCGTTCAGCGCAAGGTTCAGACAACAACTACACAACTAACTTTCTCTTTGCATTCATTTATATCTAAAGCAAACAAAATTCTGTCAATGTCAGTTTGAACTCATATCTTACTCACATGGGATATAAGACTATTTAAAACTTCCTGCCATGCAAAGAACTCAGTATTATATGATTTGCATATGTTAATTATTTAAAGCAACCCGTCGTAATCAATTCACCTATCGTGGTTACCACGCAGAACCACGGACCGCGAGAAGACCAGTTTTGTTTTGTTAAACCATTTTTCGACTGATAAACTCTTAAGACCCTGAAAACCTTATACCTACTATAGATGGTACAAATATTCATGCTTAGCTAGTTTTAAAATACCGTTGTGCGTATGAAAAATTACGAGGTCATAATTTTTTGTAATCAAGTTTTAGCACAATTACCCGTTAACGCTGTAGAACACAATTTTAATGGGCGCTTCATTTATTTAGTTTCGGCTTTAATGTTCAATACAATAGCATTCTCAGTAGGTGGACTTACCGTTTCTGCATTTTGTACTAATCAACCTTAGGATGTGGAAGGAAGAAAGATGTAGGTGTACGACAAATTAATTATTTATTGAGCCATAAATTAGTTATTAAACCAGGAACAGTATGTCAATGTTAATCTTTAAAACAATCTTAGTTTAATGAAGAATTCCTTCGTCAACAGAACGCAGCGGGACGGAGAGGATGCCGGAGCCGCTGTGCCTGACCAACAGATGAGACCCGAAGAAACACGTTATCCAGTCGATCGATATTTGGTAAGCATCAATAAGTCCTATTGATACATAATCACTAGTTAATTATATACTGTACTGATGAGTGAACATGAAAATATTCCAGACAATGTCTTTAGTCCAGCAAGGGCTACTGGCTCTCTATTCACTGTACTGTAGATGGTCGGACATACGTGTAAAATAACTCTCACTTTTTCTCCTAGGCTACCTCAAGGAGTTTTTCTTTTTCCACCGTACACAATTACATAATAGTAAATCAATTATTAGATATTAAAGAAATTACTTTTGCTTTTTAGGTTGAGAGCAGCAAAAAATTTGATATGGTTAACATTATAGACGACGATATTTGGAATTCCGAGCCAGCGTTAAGGCCAGAAGACGAAATTATTTTAAGAAAGCTGCACGATATGCTTCAATCGACCGCGGACGACTTAAAGCTGCTTTCAGGGGAATTGTCCAAGTATCACGCACCAGATATTCAAAAGAAAACATTGCCAACGCCTTTGGATGAAGAGTTTAATGAAAAAGTTCATATTGAAGAAGTTGTTAACGCTAAATTTCACGGACACAAAATAATTGAACCAGAATCTACTCCGAATAAAATAAATAAAAATGTCGTTGGTGAAATTATACAATCTATAGCCAGTAAACACAATACAAAACAGTTTGTAAACCACGCTGTTCAAGTTAATCAAGCGCCGGCTCTTAAACAAACCCCTATCAAAAGAAATTTAGGAATATCTCACACAAATGTAATTCAAATTGCAAAACCTTCTGAACGTAAAACAGTTGACAATTCTAATGAAAAAAGTAAAAAGAAAAATAATAATAGTGTTACTTACAACGAATTTTCATACAAATACTCTGAACCTAAACCAACATTAGTCAAAAAACCTTTACAAATACAACAAATGCCAAGTATCAATATAAGAAGTCAGTTGAAAGAACAGAAAGTTTTACAATTAGATATAAACCCCAAGAAAATAGAAGTGCCTGAAAATGAAACGATTAAAAGTAACGCTTTAGTTATAGAAATGAAGCATGAAGATACACCAAAGCCAGCTTTTAAAAAACCAATCACATTCGATCACATCCAATACATTCCACTCGCTACAAATGATAAGCCAATATCACGCAAGATATCTAAAATGTCAGCATACGAAAGTGAATCCACAAACAACATTAGTTCTGAATCGCAAGATAATCTCAGAAAGAAAATAAGAAATACAATTACTCTACGTGCGTCACAAAGACCAAATCCAGCAGTAGGTCAGAAAGGTAAAAAGATTATTGTTAATAAAAAAGAAGTAAAGAGAGAAGGTAAAGGAAGCTTAGACGAATGGCAGAGAAAGTTAAATGCAGTGTACGGTGGAACGTTGAAATTAAAGAAATCCGGATCTAAAGTGACAAAGGTATCGCCCAAAGATAAGCAAAAACCTCCCCAAAAGAAGCCTGCATCCCAGATTTTAAATAATACTGAATACATACCATATTCGAAATTAACAATAGGTGGCGTTAACGTAAGTGATATTGAGAGAGAAATTTCTGACATACCCAATAGAGGTGAAGTAGTTTTAACTCCTATTTTAGATAAAATTTTAAGCAGCCGGGAAAATTCTTTTCACAAGGACAGTCCGAAGAAAAATAATAAAAATAAAAGTCCAAGGATCCTAACCACGTCTGACGAAAACTTATTACAAGAAGTTTTAGATATTGAAAATGAAATAACTAGGGCTATGTCTAAGAACGAGAATAACAATAAAAAGGCACCTGATAACGCTCAGATAGATAAAAACCGCAATCTCAAAGATGCGGATAGTTATGACGATGATTTCGAAGATGAAAAATCGAACGATTCAGAACAAGCTGAACAAAGTCAACGAAGCAAATCTGAATCTTTAGATAGCATACCACCTAATAATTTATCATTTAATAATTCTAACGAAGATGACAATGAAGATCCTAATGAACTTCCACAAAACGCAACAAACCCAGAGGACAAAACAAATAGTCACAATAGAACGTACACTAAAATATCAAATCTGTCTTTCAAAAATACTGTAGATGTATTTGAATTTGTACATTCTGTTGATACTCAAGACACGGCTACGCAAATCAATACATCGAATAAAACAACACGACAATATAATCTAACCTCATCTAGTGATGATAAGTCTAACGTACAATCCGTTCATAACGATTTATGGCCTTCAATAGATCCGCGTGGAGAAGTTGAAAAAATGTTTAAATTAGAAAAGGAATTCATTAAGAAGTTAATCCTTGACGAGTATGGTGATCTACTGGAGAAGCAGTTGAATAAACCTTCAACTTCGAAAAATGTAGATAACAGCTATAATGAAAGAAATGTTATATCTTCCCAAAAGAACACGCAAACGTCTCCAGCTCATGTTAAAAGTGTGATGACGTCACCAACCAGAACTAAAACAAGGACTACTTCACCATTTGCCCTGGCTTTATCAGTTAATCGACAGACTAGCCCATTAGTTGTGGTTTCAAATGAAGAAGAAATGAAAATTGAGGTCGAAGATAATGACGATCTCGGCATATCTGTTAATTTATCATCACCTAGATTCAGTTTGCGTCTACCGCAAACTTCTGGCGAGCTCCCTTCTAATAAAAAATCTGAATCTAGCAGGAATAATAAACCAAAACATTTACGAAGAAATGTTTTAAGCAGTTCCAGTTCTGGTGAAGACGCTTACTCCTCATCTGACATAAGTAGTTTAGGACAAATTCGCAAATTGTATAAAAGAAAATTAAGGAGAATTAGAATTCCATCAATTTCAGAAATAAGTTCTTCATCATCATCTAGATATTCTAAGTATAGTACTGATCGGTCTAGTGCTGCTTTACCTCTCAAGAGCGAAGGGGAGGCTAGCATAGAAATGGTACAAAAGAAAAGATCTAAAGTAAAAGAAAACAATAAACAAAGTAAAAGTGAAGGAGAAGTAAGTTTAGGCCAGTTGAATTAGTTAGATATTTTTGTTGCGCTTGTGACTAAAAGTTTTTAATATTGGCAATATTCTAAATATTGCATTTTTCGTGCCTTAAAATAAGTTGAATTTTAAGTAGCTGAGCGAATCAAGTGTTGTCCGTCGTTATTTACTCACCTAAAGTACAAATCGATTATCGCATATTTAATTGTGATATTTTTATTTTTAATAGACTTAAGGATACTTACGCGAAATATATATTTTATTATGCCATTTAGTTGTAATAGATTTTAAGATTTTTTAAAAAATATGTGACATAATAAAGATTTTTTTTCTTATTACAATTCCGTATTATTTTCCTGTTCACTCAATCAAACTGAGAGTTTTATATTGACAACAGCATACCGTCTCAATTGGGTATGTTTATTACTCTGGAGTCCCTGTACCAGAACCGGATTTATCCATATGCCCGTGAGGCCTGGACCTAGGGCGGCACATTTTTAGGGGCGTCAAATTAGCTTTTGTGGAGCGACAAAGTCTTAAATGACGTGGACGACCTTTTTTATTTAGCGAAAATTGTTTATTTTAAATGTGGGTGGGTGTCGATCTTTTTTTTAATTCAGTGTGTAAATCTTAGGTAGAGAATGGTTAAGGCTAGGGGTGGCGTATGAATTAGAGCCTAGGGCGGCAAAATTGCAAACAAGGCTTTTTAGCGAAAATATATTTAATATTCCCTATCTTACACTAGGTGTCGACCTTTTTTTAGTTCAGTTGGTATATCTAAGACCGAGAATGGCTAAGCTAGGGGCGGCCAATATTGTCCAATGAATTAGGACCTAGGGCGGTACTTATGTTAAATCCGCCACTGAGAATAGGACTGCAATGATGGATATAACATGCGTTGCAGATATAAAATTCTTATATAGATAAGTTAATTTTTTATAGGAATGTATTCAAAGTCGAACACATGCCTTTTTGTAGATATCTATTCTTATCAAAAAAATACAAGGGGCTTTAACCCAGATCCGTAAAACAAGTTAAAAAAATTAAACAAAAATATCGATTATTCGATTACGATTCTTATATATTCGATGACAAGCGATTTCTCGAACATTTAATAATATCTAGATACTATTTATAGTTTGACTTTGTGTTGGAGCGTATTTTTTAAATGATTACAAATAAGTAATATTTGCAAATGAAAAACTAATTACATGTTGAAATGTTTATATATTAGAAAGGTAGATTATTTTTTCAGCCGGACTTTTTTATCGATTTAATCGATTACAATATGACATTTACTGCCGACATTCATATAGTGGAGTAACACTGAACACTGCAAGTCTGCAACAGTCAATAATAGCAGCGCAGTTTTCTTTGTTGTGTTTAAAAAATCATACGTTTATTCAGTTCAAACGTTGAAATTAGCTACATTTACTAATTACTCGTTAAGCCAATAATATTGTCATGAACGAAAGACTACTAAACAACGTTTGAAAACATTTTTTCATCTTAATTTAAAAAAGATAGGAAAGCTGTAAAAGTAAACAATGAGATCGCTAATATTTATCGTGTTATTAAAGTTAGCGCTGGCAGAATTGACTCCACGTATTGGTCCAGGATACGACTGTGATTACTGCCAGCCTGAGCAAGTGCACATTTCCTTCGGATGTAAGTAATTATAAATACATACAAATATTATACCTACTAATCTGATAGTTATTTTTTATTAATATGTTCATATTTTGTTTACAAAACGGTAAATATTAACTATTTAAATGATGTTATATCTGTTATTTTAAATAAATATAATTTTAAAGATTAATTAAAAGTGCTTACAATAAATACTTTGAAATATTTTTATAGTATTATTTATAATTTATTTTTTACAGTTTGAAGTTTTTCAAAATGTCTATATAAAGTTTAATTTTCTAATATTATTCTCTTCTTGGTGTGTATACATTTATTTCTTTTTAAAACCAACATTTGCTGACATTCTAATACTATCAACAGCAAAGTAAATGCTATGCCATTTCAAACTTTGTTTCTTGTTGCAATTAGATTGTGAAATTATATTATAAGACATAAGTTGACATTTCAACAAAATATTAATATTATTTTGTCAACTACACCCAATAGGTTTTTAATATAAGATCATACAGTAGTTATAAAATATGTAGAAGTATTTTTTTTCCAATGTTTCCACTGCAAAATGTTTATTTGTATTCATTGAGCATTATCTGATTCATTGTGGCAATCAGTTTCACAAACCACTTCCCGTGGCGGCTGACAAATTTTATAAATTAATAATGATAGTGTCATTATTCATTTAAAAGTTAGGTGTCGCCAGCCACATTATGCAGAAACTTTTACCAACCCAGGGGAGCTATCTACAAATGTTGGATAAATTTTATATAATACTAAAGAATTCTTAATTGGTAAACATTTCATAAATGTATCTGACCCCTCTAGTATTTCATTACCTTTTTTTAGTTGTGAAATGAAATGAAATGTTTTATTCAGATTTTGGAATAACAATATTCACTTTCTGAATGTTTTATAATTAAGAGAAAAAATTGACATTATCTGTCTCTCAATTACCTTATGTT
>DVXP01001278.1:0-15588 GCA_018235645.1 Junonia grisea | reverse complement strand
TCTATTTTAACATGCAAATTAAATACACTATAATGACACTTTGGTTGACATGACAACGTCTGTCGGGGCCACTAGTTAATTTTATAAATAACCACTGAACCGATTTTGATAAAAGGGTTAGTTGTATACCTACTATGAGGAATATGAATCATAATCGATAGAAAAATGCGAGGGTATGGGCGGAGATTAATAAAGAATTAATTAATTAACAACCTCCATCTTTTTTAAATTGGTAAAAATCTTTTAAATAAAGTTGTTAAGAAGTACACTTATTTCTAAGTATATATGGGCTTCTCCCGGAAACCAAATTAAGTCCACGCCTTTTTCGTGTTCCCTTTACCGTGTATAATCTCTTTCGCATTTGGACCTCAGAAGTTTAGAAGTTTATAAATGTAGTGCAGACGTAGTTTTGTATGTATATGTAAGTGTACAGATTTTACGTTTGTATGTAGTTTTGAATAATTTTGATCTTTATTAAACTTGTGTAAAAGTTTAATATCAGAATATTTTTTTATGAAAATAAAATGTCTATTGCTAAACAATACACAATCTTATTTCAGGGAAGACAGTCAAGGAGTTATTATAATATTTTAAAATAAATAAAATAATAAAGTGCATATTCAATATAAAAAAAAAGAAACCAAAATACAGATGCTTTCAATTATATCTTTATCGAAATAAAAAAAAAAAAACAAATAAATTAAAATATTATTGTGGCCTTACAGATTTATTTGCTCTTACATTGGCAACTTCAGGCTCTTACAGAACCAAATAAAATAAAATAAAAGTAAAAAATATTTAGCCATGTGGTATTCATACACATAGTAATATCTACCAAAATGGACTGAACACTATCAAAAAGAAAAAAACACGTACAAAATACCTTTATGGATCACTTTGAATACCATATCCGTAGTCAAAAGGTAATCCTTTGAATGAACGGTAACACAGAAGTCCTGGAAAAAGTCAAAAAAATTAGGTCACTCCCGAGCCTTTTGACACAGTCCTTTTAAAACTCTGTCCAACATAAAATAACATTTTGCTAATTTTTGAACCACAGGAGCTATATTTCAGTATATTTTTCAGACCGTTTCCTGTCAGCTTCAGATCTAGAGCAGCATTAATTACTCCAATGACATCTGTTCTGTTTTTTGCTGCAATACTTCTTGGTTTTTACTTAAATTACTCTTAGAGGTATTCTCGCTTTGTACTTCAAGACAAAGTGATTAAAAAAATAAGCTTTGAGGTGTAACTGGGGCTTGTCTTTAAGATTTTATGCACTAGTTCATCTTTTTCATTTACTTTGCTGTGTTTTAACGGTGTGCTTTGGCTACTTTCATTTAAAAAATGTGCTTTTATCTTCGAGACAATTTTAAGCTGTAATTAATATTTCATTTATCGATCTTTATTTTAAACGTTAAACATAGGGTTCATATTATTACACGTAATATAACTCGACGAAAAGAAAACTGCTAAGAAAACCACAATAAATGGCTAATAAAATATGCCATTGTCTGGAATTCCTAAAGCTTAAAAGAATTTATTCAAAGTACGCGTACATCCTCCTACTTTAGTCTATTTAACTTGCAGACGAGAAAAAAACGTACAGCTTCGGATTTATTAAGCAGCTACATACTTTTACAAAAACTTAGCTGCTTTTATTAAAACATTGTTCCATCAAATAATAATAAAAATTGTTAAAAATAACGATTAACTTTAAAATAAAATATTGCAAATAAAATACAACTCTGAAAGAAAAGCGAATGGATTTGCAGAAAAAAAATCAAAGGAAAAAATAGCAAAGGAGTGGAGGCTTAGATGGCGTCTGGTAGTCTCAAGCAATTTATTCCAGTATTCTCTTCATTAATAACAGTACTGTGAATAAGCTTTACTCCTTTTAAATTACAGATGCGGCGTAAATGTTTTCAGTTTTCTTTTCTTTTCTTCTTCATTTTTATTATAGTTGATAACTTAAAACAATAAGTTCAAATGTTCAGACACACATCGTAGTATTATCAAAACATACACGTTACACATGCAATGTGCACACACACGCCCGCACACACTTACCGACACACACACGCGCACACACACACACACACACACACACACACACACACACACACACACACACACACACACGTTCGCCCCCCATGCCGCTATATATTTATTTTTAATATAATTCAAATAAATCTTTTATCGATATTTCACATATTCAAGTAATTACTTTTACCTAACATAACATACAAAATATTATTCTTATAACTCTAAATTGAAACAGGAATCTTCCCTTTGTTTGAGAGCAAAAATAAAATAATGAGGCAACAATATTCCTTTAACGAGTCAAAGGCAAGCCATTCAGAGATAATAACGCATAAGTGACATGTCGGAGACGCAATTTTTAGACATAACGAATGTTTTCTTTTTATAGAATTTATATAAAGAATGTTTTCGTTGTTTCGTAAAAACAGTCTCTAATGTACTCCAGACAATCTTTATTTCTTTCCGATTATTTTATTATTCAACTTTTTTATTAAGAATGTTGACTTATTTTTTGCATAACTATAGTATAATGCTATTCACAAACATACTACACAGAAACTATTCGCAAATCTAGGAAAATAACGGTTCAATGACACGCGGTTCATGCAAATAGGCTCAAATAAGCGAACATACACGGTCTTACATTGTTATCGCGTACAATAGCCGCAAGCCATGAATTCCATTAAATAGGAATTCCAAGGAAATCGACGGAAAAACGCCGGCCTGGGAGTCAAACACCCGTTATACCCTACGCCTATCTGAAGTTTGACATGTATGAGTCCATTCCCACTTGTCGTGTGTCGGATACGGATTTTAATCGGATGTCGGCGTTTCTATACACATCTACGATTTTTAATCGGATAACAATTGTGAGTAGCTTCATATAAAATGTTCTGCCACTGGAATATCCGATTAAAATCCGGATTCGACATACGACAAGTGGGAACAGGCTCTTATACCCTACGCCTATCTGAAGTTTGGCATGTAACGAGTGCTCTGGGATAACGCGTTTTAGCCGCAAGTCATGGAATTTTGTGGAATTTTATTCGCTTTCTTTGCTTCTTAATGTTTAAATAGAAAACGCCTGCGGTTGTCTTGTATTGTACCGCTAATTGGGGAAAATATAATAAAGGATATATTGATCTGAAGATTGTTAGGGTGAAATTTGGGGCATATTTGTTGTAAATTTTTTCCAATTATTTATTGATGGCTCACTTCCTTTCCTTTTTGATGGAATATAAAAAGAAGACGAATATTTATTAATATTTTATTTTCATTTGTTCACAGGTAAGCTATCACACACTACAGCGAGTATAAAGCAAAACCTACAAAAATGTTATCCTACCCTCAGGTGAGTTGTTTTCAAGTTTCACCAAAACAATACCAATAAATATGACAAATGTGATATATAAATAACATATATCGAACTAAAGCTTCGTATCTCCCCTGTTAGAAGTTGGTTTTATTTTATGCCGCAGTTCCAATCATTTTTTCCTCCCAGTTATCGCCTTTCCGCGCCGGCAGATAGCGCCTGTAGCTCCTTAGTGAGCAATTTGTGTTTACGTCGCTATATTATTTTGCCTCTCCCCGTTTATCAGGAGTTATGACGAATTGATTTTTGTGAAGTCACAATACATTTGATACAAATGGATGAGAATACAGCGTGTGCTTTTAAGTTAGAGATCTATTTTTAAATTTCTGTTTTGTAAAAAAATGAAAATATTAATTTTCCTGTCTTACTTATATTTATAAGTGCTTGAAATAAAAATATTTTAAATTATATCTCATTATAATTAATCTTAATAAAAATTTAAGTTCTATTGAAGTGATAAAAATGATTTATTCAAAAACAAAACTAAAATAACTAAAAAATAAAAATAAAACTAACGTTACTGAATAGTTTCGATTAAAGTTTTATCTAAACCTACAATGCCTGATAAAATTAATTGCCAAAACACTTTTTAAATTAAAAGGCCAAGTTCCTAACAATACATAACCACGTACGTGTATTACGAAATTGACATGTTTTTCAGCCACTAGTATTACGATGAAAGTTTTCATTTCATTTCTATTACTGTGGGCACAATTAACCCAAAAATACGCGGTTCAAATCAAGGGTGTAGCCGGCTATTACAAAAGTAAATTTGCATTTTTACTGCCTCTGCGAATGTTATTACATATTTCAATGGCAAAGTTACATGACATGGTAGTTTTATAACAAACTTGTTTAGAGAAAAGATAAATATTATGATCTGATCTGAGAATAATAATGAGATATGTGAGAAAATCTTTTTAACGTATGACCACAGGTTCACACACAAAAGAATCTTCATCGGGCCCTAATGAATTTTGCAAGTGAAGTGGTATACCTACAATTAATATAGACTTTGCTACAGATATAGAAGCGACGTCTATAGTCTAATCTCGTCTAAGTCTAGGCCATAGCAAGTCTGCCTCACACTGGCTCTCAGTCCACTAGAACAGATCTTCAATATCATTTCTCTATAGTAAATAAACTCCATAGACTATATAAAAGTGTATTGTTTCTTTCTCCATCTTTATCTAAAGTTCCCGAGCGCGTCTGCCCCATTAACCGCGCCTGGAGATAATAGCCGATCTTAACACTTCGTTGCATTTCTAATGAATGTTTCGGAAGAACCTGCGCGGTAAATATGTACTGTCAATGTATGAACGTAACAAGTAGGTATGTATTCTGTATAAAATAGAATACAAATGTAGCATTTTCTTCTAAGTTAATAGAGATTAAATTGAAGTACACCATTCCTATAATAAATGTCCAACTTTGTAGGCATTTCAGAATTTAACGTAGTCGGAATATATAGACGTAGTAAACACATAATATTACATTAATTGAAGATTATAATGATTAGAATTAGTCGGTCTTAACACTTCGTTGCATTTCTAATGAATGTTTCGGAAGAACCTGCTCGGTAAATATGTATAGTCAATGTATGGATATAACAAATTGTAGGTATGTGTTTTCTAAATAAGATAAAAATATAAATAGACGATTTTCTTCTAACTAAATCTTTATCGCTTAATGTTGAAGTAAACTATTCCTAAATTAAAGACATTCTAGGCATTTCTGAACCTATAGCAAAGTCAGAATGTGTAGACGTAATAAATACATGATATTACTTTTACGTATACCCACTTACATATACTACAACTTTTTGTATTTATCATAAAATACTGACACATTGAAAATGATGTTTTATTACATCATAATTCCGGACCTGTATACACAGAACTTTATTCTAAAGCAGCAAAATAATTAATCTTTCATTCAGCGTATTCCATAAAGTAATTAATCACACATTACGTAAATACAATACAAAAGTTATCACATTAACACGCCTATTCTGTAACAGTGACGAGGCAAACACGATGTTAAAACGAGGCTGAAACGAGGCCATTACTCTGATGAAGAAAGTATTTACTCAAGCTGCTCAGCCTCCACTAATTACACCCATACTCTGGATAGCTAATAAAACGTCGGATCGATTTGCATTTATCGAATATGGATGAATCTGTCTGTCTGAGGTATTTAATTAACAAAGTAGGCTGTTAAAAATTTGTATGTATATTATTTAATTTGCCTTTGTAAATGCTTCAAATTGATTGTCTCGTTTTCCATTTATATTGTTAAAACGATAGTGTTTTAACAATATCTTATTGTCTGGCAATTTTTACTTGCAAATAAAAAGAAAGTTGAATCTTTGAATAGAAAAATACCAATTTTTAACGACATGGTAAAGTATAAGATTTGTTACATCTTGATTTCGAAACATACACACAAAGTTAGAAACTTATTAAACTCTTATTTGAAATGTTAATCAAAATTTTACTCAAATGTTTAAAATAAACTAAAATGTATCATAATAAAGAGTGGCTGCCCGACTGCTTCCTCCCATTTCAAGGGAAAAGTTTAACAGAACCTTAATTCAAAACAAACTAAAACTAAACCTTTTCGTTACTACAGATTCTTTAATCAAAAACCCCTTTTAATCCCATTAAACACATTTAACACATAATCAAAACTAAATTTTATCACCCCGATACAACATCCCATCACAAGCGGGATGACCAAGCCATATCCGGTACAGCCTCATGCAGCCACTTCCGGGAGACAATGACCCTCCCGCTTCCGATCAACGGTTTCCCGCGGCCATTTTACCGCCGAATGGATATCGATTTTGGGGAATAATTTTCATTTGTAGCCATTTAGTTTGGTTACATTTAAATTAATATTTTTTGAATGTTATAGGAAACTGTAGATGGTTATATTGTTTAAGAGGATTCTTCTTGTGAAAATATTCATGAAAATCGAAAAAAAAATCGGTACCTAAAAGAAGGCTTAATTTATTTAACCTTATTAAATCTTATAAACTTTAATATCTTAAATTGCAATTAACATTAAGGTAAATACTACAAAATAAAACGTTTACAATACCTACTACCTAGGTATGTCAGGTATATATACCTTTACACAGTATCTTTTTCGGGAAAAGAAAAGAAAAATACTGCGACAAATTAATTCATTTAAATTTAGAACGTGTGGTTTATTTTCCATGAATTTTTAGCACATAAAAACTCAAATAAATCTAAACCACCCTTCTATTATATATTTCAATCACAGAATATCACCAAAATTTTCCAATAAATCCTAAAAGGTTTCAATACCTCACGATTTCAATTGACTCTTCAAAAGTGCTGTTAAATAGTACATCTATTTCTCACGAGAGGGCGCGGAGGAGGATCACTTAATCTAAAATGCGGAGGATCCTCTAGTACCGCTGAACCAGCTTTACGGGTCACTTGAAGGATTAATTTGTGACTACGATGAAAATATTAACTTATAACCTATTTTATTTAATAGTAAATTAAAAATATGGTACTTTCTGTGAATAATTATGGATATGGAATATAAAAAATGTATTATTTTCATGTACATGTCATAATACATGACGTATTATTATACCATCATTATGTTATGTTTTTAAAAAATACACCTTAAAAACTGTTTATACGAAAAATTAAAATTTAGATCATCTTTACACTTATAGTAAAATAAAATGCTAATAATATAAAGCAAAATATTTAATAAAAAGCACTAACAAATCATGCTCAAAATCCTAATATAAACCAAAACTACATACTTACACTTTATTCTCTACTTGCTATACGTTATACTCGAACCCAAAAATAACACAAACAAATCCGAAACAAACTTCCAAACAACAAAAAATAAAGATCCAAACTTCAATCTTCACTTCATTACCAAGTCCATTATAAAGTTAAATAATCCTTTCTAGTCCACCAATCCTTTGCCAATACTTTGTCACTATGCATTTGATAACATCATGTTATTCCTAGTATGACAACTTTAAACAGCAAAATTCGTCTCCTAAAAGTATCACAAACTAATCCCAAATGAACTTCCAAACAACAAAAAATGAAGTTTCAAAATTCGATCTTGCTTCATTACAAAGTCCATTATGAAGTTAAATATTAATCCTTTTCCACGATGCCTTCAATAGCAAAATGTTATTCCTACCATGAAAACTGTAAACAGCAAAAGTCGTATCACACACACAAAAACAATCAAATCCAAATCAACTTCCAAACAACAAAAAAGGGAAGTTTCAAAATTCGATCTTTGCTTCATTACAAAGTCCATTATGAAGTTAAATATTAATCCTTTATCAATCTTTTGCCACTATGACTGCAATGGCAACATGTTATTCCTAGTATGAAAACTTTGAAAAGCACAATACATATCCTAAAAGTAAAAGAAACACAAATAAACTAATTCCAAATCAACCTCCAAACAACAAAAAATAAAGATCCAAATTCAATCTTCACTTCATTACGAAGTCCATTATGAAGTTAAATATTAATCCTTTGCCAATCCTTTGCCACTATGCGCTCAATGGCAACATGTTATTCCTTCTATCAAAACTGTAAACAGTAAGTCTCAACTTTCGGAGCAGACTCGCCTCCAACAAATTTATGCGCATATCGCTACGCCATTAAACTTTACAGTGTGTTTTTTAAATATTTGCTGTGATAACTTTGGTCTGTGAAATCGTCTTTTAGAGGAAAAGTTTTTGTGATGCTTCTTCCGTAGGAAATCAGTCGGTTTGTGTTGTAACTGCTGGTTGACTTTGTGAATTGGTATACTATTATGAACACACAAGATATGTACATAAACATAATAGGAAATTAAATTAGATTTATTCATATTACAAAATAGTAGTTTCTGCACAATTTCAATATTTCTTAAGATACACCACTTTTTGAAAGACTTTAAAATAGAACCTCAATCTGATATCAATATGCGACAAATAAAGATCCAAAACAACAAAGCCCAATTAACTTTTTATTTTAAACCGAAACAAGTTTCCAAGTTTTTAAGCTAACCTACACCTACATAATACCCGTTATAATTAATAAATAATCTGATGATTAAACCTAGTCTAAGATCTAACCCGCCGGGAGCTCGCAGGAACTAGACCTACGCCGGATTTCAGATCAGGATTGCTAAAGTTTAAGTTAAAACGCACTCATGCGGATATTGCCGACTTAAGGAAACAAGACTTCAAAAAAGCCTTTATCCAGAAAATAAAACCTCAATCTGACATCAATATCGGACAAATAAATCTTTAATGAAAAAAAATAAGACAAAGATCCAAAACAGCGAGGCCCAATTGTAAAAACAAATTTTTAATCCTATTAATAAAAGTCCTAATCCAAGTTTTAAGCAAAACTTACACCTATATAATACGCAAGTGTTATAAAGACTCCTCTATAATCCACAAGTTATAATCTGTAGATAATCTGACGATTAAAGCTAGTCTAAGATCTAACCCGCCGGGAGCTCGCCGGAACTATTCCTAAGCCGGAGTTCAGATCAGGATTGCTACAATTTAAGTTAAAACGCACTCATGTGGATACTGCGGAAGTAAAGTTAGACTTAGATTGTTTTGGATAAGGCATTACTATACGGTGTTTTCAATTAAATGTAAGTAAGTATACGTAGTTTGTATACTGTTACTTAATAATAAGAATGAAAAATGTTGATTTTCTTTGGAACTTTTACTCAGCTATGATTTTATTTCCAAAATAAGTTGACTTTGTACACCCTTAAAATAAAAATGACCTAAGTCAAAGTTCCTATACCTTGCTAAACAGCTTTCTATTATATGGCTAATTTTCCAACATTTCCATTCATTAATTTTAAATTTCTTCTTAATCCAAGGTATAAATAAACCATCTACATGACATTTCTTAACTTAGGCCAGTATTTTAGTTACTTTTGTGTTTATGATGTCATTGTAAATATATTTCATTTACCTATACATGTATAATATTAAAGAAAATCAAATAAATGACGTATTTAACTGTGAATCATATAACACAATTTCAAATTCTTCAGTTCTATTTTCTTTTAGTTCAATTTTGTACTTTTTTTTTAACAATATTAATGCTTTTTCCCTTAAATGCTCTAAATAAACATTGTTCAGTATTAGTTTTGCCACATCCAAGTTAGCTAATCCGTTGGTGCTAGTTCGCTTGAGCCGCCATCACGAAAGAGCGACTTTCCCAGCGTCACTTCCATTTAATGAAATTGTTACTTCTTTATGACTGTTACATTTGATTGTATAAACTTTATAAACCGTTGTACTGTTTGTGCTTTTGTTTATCATGAGAAAAATAAAAAAATCTAGTTAATATTTATTTTGTATACCATCAACTTGTAAGGCTTTAAATGGAATATTATTAATAAGAAAACAATATTTGAGTAGAGTAGTAGAATGAGTAGCCTACCATACTTTTTATACATACATTTACCTTATTTTTGTTTTAGTTAAATTTATTATATTGTACTTACATGCGCTACTTTTATGTATTACTTTACACCTTTCAACTTTAAACTTTAATTATAATACTCTCATAATTCATGATTTAATCTGAAGTGCTGAAACATAAACTAAAAATTTTACGATCCTAAATAAAACTATTTAAATTCAAACATACCTAATTATTTTATAAAAGTAAACATAACTCACAATACAATAAACATTTATAATACATATAAAAAAAATTACTTCCTTTGTTTTATAACGCTTATCTAAACAACCTTCTATTAATTCAAGTTATAAAGCTATTTCATTAAAATTACCGGCAATTATGAGTAATGACCGCAATAAATAAACTGTTACGCAACCGGAGTGTGACTCCGACATAATTCATTTACGGAAAACATTCGAAAATCCACAGCTGACCCAGTATTGTCACTATCTGACCTATTTCTAAAGCGCAATGACCTCTGAATAAGCTGACATTATTTTAAGGCGCCTGAAAATTACGTTTCAAGCTAAATTGTGACGTATTTAGACGTAAAAGGACACATTTCGTGTTGCCACAGAGAAATTAATTTAGGAATTTATCTTACAAATGATCATGCGAGTGTAAACTTTATAGACTACGCGAGTAAATGACTTTTGGCTTCAGCCGCGTTACGTGTGTACGCACCTTTATGGCGCGGCCGTAAAGTGTGAATTAAGCCGAATACACTTTGTGTAAATTAATACATGTCGATGTAATTGAAATATGTTAATTAATGAACTCGTTTTGACGGAAAGTTGATTATGACAAACGTTTTAATATGGTTGGTATTTTTTCGATGTGGAAAAATTTTGTTTTTATTTTGTATTGCGTTTTTACTTATATTTGACGATATAGGTACAAAATGACTTATGGAATGTATTGTTTTATAAATTGTAGATAAGAGTAATTTTATTTGTTTAATATGATGGGTTTATTTCAAATTGTTTTTAAAATTTTAAACATATGACTTATAATACTAAACGTAACTTTTATAATATTTTTAAAATATGACATAACGCCATATTTTAATAAAAGCTTTACACACTGAAGTTCGTAAATATTCCCTAAGTCCATTTATCGCTATCTCAACTGAAAACCTCATTGAAACAATAGTACCGAAGAAAGAAGAAAAACATTGAAACGGAATCGTAAATAAGCGTAAGAAGAGAGAAAAAATCGTCCTCGATAAGTGAATGTGCGCGTTTAGGCTCGTTTAATGAGAGCCTCCCAGAATTAGGCGTCGTCAGCCCGTCATAAATTGTCGCAGTTTCCGACACTCCCGGGCCCAGGGATCTAGTTGAGGCGCTTTACGCACTACAGTTTTACGTTTGCGTTTTTTTATTTATTTTTTTTTTATTTTAGTCAATGCTCTGGTCTAGTGGTACTGAATGTGCTGATACTAAATATCTGTACAAAGATTTGTTCTTAGATCTAGGTGTTTGTTCTGGCGGGTCTATCGACCGTGCCTCGGATGGCATGTAAAACTATCGATCCCTGTTCTTACCACAATCACTTAGTAACGATCGTAACTCATAATAGTTAAATATGTTCTAGTCTAAATAGATGTATAAATCAGCAACCGGTCAAATTTAGACTAGACTAAAACAAGTCCTGTTAAAGCAAATTCTAGGAAAAATGCTAGAAAGATAATGATTTTATTTTATGACAAAGGATATCTTGCATGGCTGAGTCTTTTGAGTGGTGTCGTTAGTTAAATTGTCTTAGTTTTGTTCGCGGCTTCGCTTATTCGTACTTGCTCACTCGGAATAGGAATAAATGTAGCTTTTGTTTGTCTGTAGCTTAATTTAGAGAAATGCGTTTTCTAACAATTGAGGTTTTGGAGCGTGGAAACTAGATAAGTTTTCTGTAGAGAATATACTAAAACATTTCTTATTTTTTAGTACAAATATAAAAATATGAGATTTTTTTTTATGAAAGCTAATTTGTCATTATTGCGTTTTTGTTTTAATATTTAATGAACAATTAATATATGTACATGCACGAAAAGTACCCAATGTCCTTTTCTGTAAATATCGCTTTATAGGAATGCAAAGTTTCGTAATGATTTAAAACGTGAAAAGTTAATGCTTGAAAATGTTCAACTCAATTTTTTCTAATGTCAATAAGTATAACTATACAAAAATAAATTATACTATGACCTAGCTATACAAAACAAAACATTTAAATGTTTTATTACTTCCAAAAAAAACGCACACGAAACAGTAGTGTGTAGAGTCAATATCCGTCCAGTAGTAAGTCTAAAACTGCCAATGAGGAATACGGATCCCGTTCTATCATTGATTGCAGCATCAGAGATTTCCTCTATCTTTATAGATAGGTTTATGTTTTATATGAGGGACCGATCGCTGTAAAAAGATACTGCTTTTTAATGTTATGTTCTAGTACTATATGTTTTTAAAATATATATATGAAAAATAGTATGAGAACAGTGAAAGTGTCACTATCGACTCGTCGAAAATTATTACATTTGGACGACGCAGCGTTAACTAACTACTACAATATAATAATAATATAACAAATTAAAACGAACCAAATTAAATTACAATCAGATTTTTTTAATAAATAAAACGCAAACAAAACAGTAGTGTGTAAGAGGGCTATCCGTCCAGTAGTAAGTCTAAAAGTGCCAATGAAGAATACAGATCCCGTTCTATCATTGATTACAGCATCAGAGATTTCCTCTCATCTTTATAGATAGGTTTATGTTATACGAGGGACCGGTCTCTGTGAAACTATACTGCTTTTTGATGTTTTGGTGATGTTGATTGTTTTAACATATTTTGGTAAATAGTTATATTTCGTATTATGTTCCTTTAATGTTCCAAGGTTATAATGTAATAATAATAAAAGTGAAAATAATTCATCTATCAATCAAATGCTATTTAAAATAAAAAATTTACTACTTCGATAAGAATTATTTGACGTGAAATAAGAAAAAAGTAATGAATATACTAACTGCTTTAATTTTAAAAAAATGTCAGTTAGAGAAATAAATATACCTACTAACCATCAAGTTGCACGTGTATATTTTTACTTGGAAATAGAATTTCATAAAATTCGTTCTTGAATATCTATACTGAATATTCCGACTCAATTTTACAGTATTTTTAAAGTCTCCAAAAATAACCCATTACAATGACACGACCACTGAAACTTCTAAAAACCTCTAAAAATTCGAAACAAAACATTTTTCAACAAAATACCTATATAATTTAAAAACATTGTTATGTCTGTAACCGCAAACAATATGGCCGTTGTTTTACATAATAAATCACTCCATTGCAAAATGAATATTCATTTCAGATGTTTTCCGTTTCCGAACCGACGGCGAATCTTAATGGTGTATCTTTTGTTTGAGCGAGTGGTTTTATTAAATTATACAAATGTTTCTACGGATAAAATATTATTATTAACGATATAGATGTCATTTAAAGAACAATAGATATATTTTTTCTTAATTTTTTTTGTCTCGAAGAAAAAGGCAAAGGTATAACACCGTACAGCCACATTTTTTTTTTGATAGATCAAATTGCTAGGTCATACTGTCTGAATACAGAGAAGGTAGCAAAATTATGGCGATAACAGATAAAAATGTTATTTATAGTAGACATCTATCATTGCAGATGTTATAAGTGTAAATTGTGGAAAATTAAAAAAAATACTTCTTATTGCCAAATTCCTTTGTATATACGAGTCAAAAATCTTAAAAAACCTTAAAATCTCAAAGAATCCATGCTTCCGCAAGGTCTCAGCATTATCCCGGGGAGTAAAATTTGAATGTAAAATATCCCGGAAGGCGGGAAAGCGACAAAAATGCGTATTCAAAGTGTTATTATTTTTTTTCCGAAACGGTCGCTAAGGCGCTAGGCGGATGCGGGTTAGGATGTAGGTTGCGGTCTGTGTTACGGCGTTTTGGAAAAGTTTATTAGTCGAGTCCTTTTGTCGATTAATCGTTATTAGATAATATTATTATCTAAATAAAGGACTTTTTGTATCTAAAGCTTATTTACTGTTGTTTATTTTAAAGGAAAAGAAGTTTATTGTACTGAACAAAAAACTTTAAAATATTACATTTCAACCTAAACAAATGTATGGAAGTATAAATTACGACTTTGTATATAAATAATAATTTATTAAACTTAACTTTTAACAAACTTATTGACTTTTAATGTAAAATGAAGTATACTTAAATTATGATAAGATAAAAAGAAGAGAAACAAGAAGAACCAACTACTTAACAATACAAAGTAATTAATATTAGTATGTACTCAAATTCAATAGGAAAATTTTTAATTGTATTAAATCGCAGTGAATAATACTCCAACCTTTGTGGAAGTGCGTAGCATTAGGCGGATTGAAAAGAAGTGGGTCAGGCCAGGATTTGGGTCTCTTTCTTATTGCACTGATTTGAATATATTAGAGGGAGATAGCTGTAATAAGTGACTTTATTACAAACATGGAAATTATTTCGTATGTTATAATCGATGATGGAATATTTTATAATTTTCAAATTTAAAAATGGAATCTATTATTGTCATCTATCACACTTATACCTGTAACTATTAAATATATTAGAGAGAGATAGCCTTATTAAAGTGATTTCACAACAATAACATTGTATTAAGTATAGAACATTTGATGCTCAAATATCTATTTAATTTTAAAATTTCAAAAATGGAATCTATCATTATATTCTATCTCACTCGTATTTACGACTATTTAAATATCTTAGAAAGGGATAGTTTTAGTAAGTGATTCCATTGTATTCGGGACATTTATTGCTCGAATATTTAATTTTGTAAGTTTTAAAAATGGAATCTATCATTTTATTACATCTCACGCGTATTGGTAGCACTTTCAAAATAAAGAGATGAATCGGTCGTATCTATTGGATCAGTATGTTAGATATGATTCTTTACTATTTATTTATTTTTTAATTAAAAAATGGAAACTATAATTATATTCTATCTCACTCGTATTTTTAGCTTTTTCAATATATTAAAGGGAGATAGCTGGATTAAGTGATACCATTAACTGATTTATATTCAATATTTTATGACGGAATTTATTGGAATACTAATAATGTATTTTATTTAGAATAAAATATTCTATACATAATGTTTTATTTTTCATGAATGAATGGCGTAAATCCTTGTATACAATTGTCTAAGCTAAATGAAAACGAAGATTCACTTTCGCCGAGTTTCATGAATAAACATCGTGTACTGGGCCTGATTTACTGCGCGTACACTGCGCTACGTAATATTGTGTTAAATTATTAAATTTATATTATACTATATTATTCTTATGAGGTATAAAGTTACTCTTCTCTATATTAAAAAGCAAAGCCAGAACCACCAATAATGTAGGTAGGTATATTTCTTGAAACATAATTTGCTACAAGTGTAAATTTGAAAAATTCATTAAACCCCCGACATCGTATTCAATATGACACGAGGAACCGACACGAGACAGACACACACAGAGACAGACAGACAAACACGTCAAACTTATAATAATTGTTGATTTTGTAATGTACAAGTCATCACCTTTCATTTGATACCCCACTTGAGCATATTTGCAGACATTCGGTTTTTCTTCCCCACTTTA
>DVXP01001277.1:0-15589 GCA_018235645.1 Junonia grisea | reverse complement strand
TAGCGCGTTCAAACAAACAATCAAACAATCAAACAAACAAACAAACTCTTCCGCTTTATAATATTAGTATAGATAAACCGAACCTACAAAGCCAAATTGCATTTTTGCGTTGTAAAGCCCATTCATTGTGAAAGGTATCTTTATTACATCAAATTACGACTGATAGGATCAAAGCGATAACCATAAGCAGGTGCGAAACCGCAAGAGGCACTAGTAGTACTTTAAATAATGTAATTATGTCAGTATACAATCGGTAGATATTATTTTATTCGTAGTTTTTAAGTAAAGCAAAGTCAATGGCCGGTGTATGGACATTTCATCCCAAAAAAAAACGAAAGAGTTCGTGACGAACGAGAAACTTCCTAATTAAAACACCAAAATAATATTTTAAAAATTTTCACCACTGAAACGCGATGCAGTACTCTTAGTAAAAGTTTCGATAGTTTACGACACTGCAAAATTCGCGCGGTTTTCTTTTACTAGTTTTCCATACATTGTCTAGCAGCCAGCACATCGCTAAAGGCGATCTAAAATGACGTCATCGGAAACTTTCGACACTCATATTTGGTGTAGGAATCAACCGTTTAAGTAATAAAGAGATGGTATATCACGAAGGGTAAGCTAAATCCATTAAGTATTCAGAGCAAGCCGAGTAAATGGAGTAAGTGGAGGTGCATGGCTTCTTCGGCTTGCAAGGCGCCAGCGGTGACTGCGCCCGTAATTGAATAAAACATAGCCTTACCCCTCCCTCCCCTTGCACCCTCGGCCACTGCACTCCAAACGGGTAATTATTTTATTTCAATCTGTTTACCTGTACCGAAACCCTTTTAGTAGTGACATTTTTTACAATGTATTTTCATCTGCTCATGACTAGTCTCTCTTGTAATATGGTTTTATTTTGTACTTGTAAACTTGAGTTGTCTTATGACCTACGTATACAGGGGATGGTACAAGACAGGACTTTTATCTATCTATTAGTACTAAATTAACTATCAGCAATACTACTGTTTTCTAAACATTGAAATCTTAGGAAAAAATAGTCCTTAATAACCTTTTATGCGTACGTAATTATACCAAGTAAATTGGTGAAATAATTACTTGAGGCGTTAAAAAAAAACTCTCATTTACGATATTACTTAGGAAGATTTTTCTTTCTTTTTTTCTTTCTTTCTTTCTTTCAGATCTACCTATAAACAATTTCATCGAAATCCTTTACGGTAAATATGAAAGTGTTCTCGCTAATTATGGCTGTCCGTGTTCCTGAGCAGCGAACCTTGAAATTAAGTCTAATGATAGATACTATTTTCCGCTGCGAACGGGGAGTAACTTTAATTACTTATTTTATTTTACCGTTTGTTCTAGTTTGTATGTTTAAATGAGAAATTATTGTTTTATCTATTTATTTACACCAGCATTTGCTAAAACAGTTTTATTTTGGACTAAAATTCGATTTAACTTAGTCCCAAGTCCGTAGAAACGCATATTTTATCAGTTTTCAGTATGAAGTAAATATCACTAAAACGTGTACAAAATATCTGTTATTATACTGATAATTTCATTTCTAACATTAATAAGAACTGTATAGAACAATGAAAAAAAGAATCATACCTTTAAGATTAATTGTTTATCATCTTAATTATCATTATACTTTTACGTACGTAAGTTCTTACTTTCGAGTGAACTTTTCTAATTAAATATTAATATGGATTTTAGGGTATTGTCTCATATCATACACTCTCAAATTTTATAAAACCATAATCAATTATAAAAATATTAGGCGATAATAATATACATATCGTCGTTGCAGTTCTAACACCACGTAAGTCAGAAATATCAACTTTTCAGGAGAGCGTAAAAACGTCATCTATTAGTTTGAAGCCAGTATGAAACTAGTATGATAGAACACTCAATATATCACTTTTTATTCAATGTTTTTTGTTTTTGATTTCTTAACCGATGGGCTTTTTTGTTCTTTAGCATATGGTATTAAAATATCAAAACAGCTATAAAATGTCTTACGCGGTGTTAGAAATTAAACGACGATATGTACCTGCATACATGCGAATATACACACACACTCAAAGAACATAATACTCCAGCTGGCGCAATCGAATAAAAAGAAGTTAAAATTTTAAGTGCAAGTAACTGTAACATGCAGTCAGAAAACTATAAAAAGTTTTAAACCAAGACCTTTTTTAACAACAAAGTAATACAAGATAATAATAACGACTCGTTCAAGCCAGTCGTGATGTTCGTAAATTACCTCGTCAAAACATTTCTCCGCAGTGTGACTGTAATTGTAAACAATCTAACCATCTTCTTATTTCGCAGTCGTTCCAAGGCAGCCAGGGGCGCGCGTACCTTTTCAATTCAGTGTGAGTATTACTTACTGTGTTACTTATTGACTTCTATAATATAATAAATATAATATTAGTTATATAAGCGAACGCTATCAAAACGTGCAATATAGTCCAAGTCCTAAAGAGTTAAAGACCTTCCACCGTCTCCCAAAATACGTATCCGTTCCAAACTAAATTAATGGTTGATTAGAATGTTGATTAGAATGAAAATGTTTCTTGAAAGGTGAAGTAGGTACTTATTCGAAGCTTAAACGAACAGGATTGACCTAGGCCAATCCTGACCATTCCCACCTACCAATCAAAATGCTGGATCCACCACTGATCTTTCCTCCATGCAATATTATGACAGTATCAGTTATATCAAATTGAATTGTCAAAATGTTATATCTTATAGGTAAGTATGTTTTGATGGCGTTAGTGTTTGAAAATTAATATGTAGATAGTTATTGCACAGGTATATTAGCAATAATTTTAAGTGATATAAGGCAATTAAAAAGTTGTTTACGGTTCCACAGTTGGTATTAAAAGTTTTTATATGAGGAGTTTATAGTTATTGTTTTTATTCAACGACTAAATTGTTTTTTAAGCGCTTAAAAATAACAAATATCGTTGGTACGTTACTTATCGATATCACTAAAGTAAACGAAATATATTTCCACATTCATGGCTGATGTCCTTGCAACGAGACAGCGCGAGTATAATCGAATAATGTAGATTTGTCTCAATGTTATATAAGCGTCTTCGTCTGACCTATTTATTTACAAAATCAAATTACCGACATGCATTTTTCATAAAATATACATAAGTATATGAGCGTCTGAATTAACCATGAGCGAAACAATATTTTATTCAGACGGCGATGTCGCCAATTTAGTTTGTATCGAATACATGTTCTATGTAATCGTGAATGTTCGTGTACCCAGTGGCGTAACTACAGGGTGGCAAGTCGGCAAAATGCCACGGGCCCCCAGCCGTAAGGGGCCCCCGGTCAGAGGAAAATCTCAACTCCCAACATTTATCAAAACACATACACATTAAATAAAAAATGTCTTGCCTTTAATTTATTTATGTTATTTACCCCATCTGAAGAATTTAGCCACGGGCATCGAACGGTGTAGTTACGCCACTGCATGTACCTCACTGAATATCTAGGTTTCTCGATTTGTTTCCAACGAAGTCGAGAACTTTTCGAGTCTCAATGCAACTGCAGCTTAAACGTAGGTTGTTGTTTTCGTTTCAAAAGTTTGTAACGTAAAAAAACTGGCTCGAAACGAAGCTATTATGCTTTGCCGGTAATTATTTACGTATTAGTTATTTATTGTGCGATTTGTACGCCATTATAATTCATGTTTCATTACCACATAAAAGAACTAATGCAGTGTAGCAAGTTAGTTCATTTCACATTAATATTACCTAACTGTATTTAGGAAGTTGTTTGGAAGTATTATTTGTACTTTGTCCTTAAATGAATAGGTCATTAACGAAATATCATCCGTACCTACTATTTAATTCCGTTTTTATAGCATTGTAAATGTAACAATAAAATACCGTCAGTGATTAAGACATCCGCCATGTTGACTTTTTGCTGACGTGTGACGTCAAAAGTCCCACCTTTTTTTATAAACTCGTTTAAAGCGAAAGTGCATCTTTGGCCTAAAGAAATAAATTTTGTATTTACTAACTTGCTAACTACAAATGAAATAATAATTAATATTTAATTTATTTCCCATTTCAGTGTAAACGTCGGTTGCGGTCCGGCGGAGGAGCGCGTGCTGCTGACGGGTCTGCACGCCGTGGCCGACATCTACTGCGAGTGCTGCAAGACGATGCTGGGGTGGAAATATGTATGTGCACAGATTATTAAATATACCGCAGATTATTCAGGACTGATGTTTGAGAACGCTTTGAATGTTATTATTTTGTTTGTTTGAAGAAATAGGTAGATACTTACTAACAATTTAATAAAATTATTATTATAGTATACTCACTACTCGTCTAATACCAATCGTTTATTGTAAGTTTTAGCTTACGGAATAAATCTTTTTTTTTATTTAATAAAAAATATGAACAATGATAAAAAAGATAAATAAGGAATGCCTAGTTTTCTTTAACATTTTGATTGGCCTGATAAACAAAGCATAAATTACAAATTCAAATGTAAAATGTTTTATTCAAAAGAGGGATTCCAATTTGTGCCATATGAAATGTAAAATGTACTAATATGAAAACGTTATCCTTTCAGGAGTACGCGTTCGAGTCGAGTCAGAAATACAAAGAGGGCAAGTTCATAATAGAACTGGCTCACATGGTGAAAGAGAACGGCTGGGACTGAGCGGCCGCGCGCGTGCTCGGACTATAGTGCTGTGACACGAACTCGTCAATTACAATGTCGATGTCGATACTCGGTGCCGCGATGTGAACGACATGAGCTCGCCACGCCGGCGCGAACCCTCGTGATGACGTCACGGGCGAGAGATGCTCGCCTACCGATTATCGATATTTGAATCGGATCGCACCGCCCGAATCGTTCGCCGGCCACAGAGTTATTTTTGTCAAATCTATGAATTATTATTGAAATCGCCGGCGACCGATTCGCGCGGTGTCGAGCTTTCGTTAGGATCGCGGATAGACTGTTAGTTCGCGCGACTGACCGCGGGATCGTCTTCGGCTTCAGCGCTTGAGCATCGCCAGTGGTTACATATACATAAGTAATCGATCTCAGCCGCCCAGCGTTGGGCAGTGGGCTTTCAATTTATACTAATTTTAGTTTGTATTCAAACGATTTGAGTTTCGCCTCACGGACGGGCGGATATCTTAAGTTGTATTAGTTTTATATTTACACATAATTGCTGTATTGAGAGAACACTAATACTTTCTCTTGTCCCCTTAACCTGTGATAAGTATGTTAGTGTAGAATTTTGAATTTCTTGAAGGATTTTCTCAAGAGTTGCTCAGAGATGTCAGATGTACGTTCCTAATTATTTCAGCTGTACAAGATTGCTTTATTTTTTTTTCGTTTTTTCGAGAAAACTAGTCGAAACCATGAATGTATACGGAAACGTATTCCGTTCTATTTTAATTTGCGCTGATTTTATGATTTATAATATTTAGTTAAGACAATTAATTGATTTTTGTTCCTTTGTTGTTTTTTCTTCAACCATACTTTAAAATGAAGGAATTCAAACGAAGCTTAAATTTTATTTGATCTTTACATAAACGTGATAGTAGCTGGAGAGAGGAATCAATGCAATCGAAATTTTTATATAAAAGAAAGGTTAGGAGCGATGAGTTTTATTATTCATTTATTGTTTCTATTAAAATGTAATAATAATTAGTAGAGACATTTAACCCCGTATATTTTATCTTAATATGCATATGTTACTTCATTTATATAATAATGATGTTATCAATGTAATAAAAAGCATGAGCTTCGATTATCCATGATTGTCTATCGATATCGATATGTCGATGTCGATATATTTCTACATCTCTATAATGCGAGTGCAACGAAACAAGTTGTTATATTGTCTGATAGTAATACTCGAGCTGGAGAGCATAGACTAGTTATAGAATGGCTGCCGTCAAAACGAAAGACAAATTATGTGTGCGTTCAGAAATCCAATCTAGAATAGTGGCCATAGATAGTGACATCGCAAAATAACATTTTTGTACGTCCAACGGAACGTCAAATATTCACCCAAACCACCACACGGTACAATCTCCTTCGTGTCTTCTCCGT
Organism: Junonia grisea; assembly: GCA_018235645.1. Lineage (NCBI taxonomy): Eukaryota > Metazoa > Arthropoda > Insecta > Lepidoptera > Nymphalidae > Junonia > Junonia grisea. The sequence goes on along the minus strand of DVXP01001277.1, from coordinate 9,490 downwards.
TATGCGTGACATTTCGGAGAATTTCAATTTTGATTTTACGGCACAACTACAAACCATTAAAGTAAGCATTGAATGATATCAAGGTGTCATTAAGACTGACCACACAATTTCCTTCGTGCTACATAATATGTGCTCATATGGCACAATTAAAAGCCGTTACATAAAAATAAAATTGGCCACAATACATTGTATTTCGGAACGCACCCACTTTATATCAAGTACAATAAAATATACATGTCTTCGTTATCAACCGTAACGTCCATTTTATAACAAGTCTTTGCATGACTTGAACCAATACGCATTAATGCGTTAACTCTTTAATGAAATGACGTCCGACTGAATTTGAAAGAACCAAAAAATCCGACTTCGCTAAACATATTAGGGCTTATGTAAACGAGAGATTTTTGTACGCGAGACTTCTGTTTCGGAATAGATCGCTTGGAATTGTGACAAAAAAGTTTTATTTTATGACATATAGGAGTCACAACTCTTAACGATCTATTTATATATTTCTATATTTACGACTCATGTCTCACGGACAAAAGTCCGTCGTGCAGGCCATTATACATAACGACAGTTATTTTAAAAGAATTGTTAAATTTACGCTAAGTGCGTTAATTTAATAATTCTTTTTAACGTAATTTATGTAGACAAAATTAGTAACTACCCACATTTTAATAATTAAATTGAAATGTAAAGAAATTTTAAGTTGTTAAAGAATGTTTTCTTTTTCTTTATTTTATAATAAGATAGGAAACAAATTTGTAAAACTTCTTAAATTATCTTTATTTGTATTATTATACAAAACAAATATTGTTTGTATTTGCAATATTATTGTAAATGAATTTTTTTTATCCAAATAACATAAAAAATACAATTCTAAAAATAGCGTAGTCGGATAAAGTTAACACCAGTTTGACAGTTGGTTAATTGGGGTTAACTTCGAAGGGGTTTTATAACCGATATTTTACATACTTAAAGTTAACAATTTTAAACATGTGAAATACGTAAGATAACATAAAATATCAGAATCAATGAATTTTTGCGCCATCGCTACTATATCAGAGCGTTGAAACTGCCACTAGTGTTAAACATTTGTAATATACATTAATAAATATAATGTTTAAAATTCAAAGTAAGTAACGCTCGTTTGTCGATTGTTTATTTTTACAGTAAGTAAAATAGATGGCTAAAATAGTTCTCCGATTCTCTAGCGTGTGACAGTTGTCTAGTTTCTAAACTACCTAAACTAAAGGACTATCGTTGTTATACAAAAGTACCAGATTTAAAAACACGAAACCTATTTTTTTTATAAAATGTTACATCGCATTCATTCTTTGATAATAAAGACCGTTTTCGTATCAAAATCTGGTATTTTTTACTAATATTATATACAAATCGACACCCAATCCTTTTAGATCTTAAGAAATCGTCCGGCAATACTTCTGATTGTGTAACGGGCCTAATGCGACGTAAATATCTCGAAATGTAATCAACAGGATACGAGTTTCTTTAACATATGAATAGGAATCAGTTTGGCTTTAATATTAAGTGTTATATAAATCACCTATGTGCAAAGATTTCTGTGATGTTCCCATACATTTGTAACATCAATGATGTCACCCGTGCTTGTATTGTAGCACCACGAAGAGCACACGTTGAAAAATAACGTAAACGTCGTAATGTTATACGTTTAAATAGCGATTCAAATAGCGATACTTTTATTGGCAAACCAGATAACTGGATTTTAGCACACTTATAAATCACGATAAACTACTTTTTTTATGTCTTTTTAATCTTAATAGCTAGTAAATTATTACTTGCGTTTTTAATGTAAGATGAAAGTTTTCATGTTTTATTTACGAAGTTGTCAATAATGTCGTTTTTAGAGTTGCCTGTATAATTAATATGGAATTAGCTGGTTTGCGAATGAATTTATCGATATGCTTTTTAGACGCTACAAAAACTATTGGTGTTCAGTATGGTATATGTATTATGTGATAACTGAGATCGGATACGTCTCTTTGAATAAATTATAAGGTTAATCGATAAACGCATTGCAATTTCACATGTCTGTTCTATGTAATCGTATATCTGTTAACGTAAGGTAAAATAAATAAGGGTACACATGCACAATGTTCTATGAAAATCGAAGCAGAGGAGACACTGTCTGAGGCCCGTGTTTAAATTATATGTAAAAATAAAATAAAATAAAAACAAAATACCAAAAAAATACATGTTACACAGATGCTATAGTGGTTAGAATAGATTTTTTGTTTATAGTCCCGTAACTCGTTGTTCGAGCCGTTTGACAAGTCATAGATATCTGGTACAATGTCGTGGTGTTCACATTTCATGTCGTAGCCTTAAAAGTGTCATAATATTTTAATTTTCATGAACATTTTGCAATTAACTAATCGAACTTATTGAGATTGTCACAGTAGTTTATAATTAACACTCTTAGACCTAATGTATCTTGATCTTTGCCGTTAACGCGACAGAAAAATATCATGGTGACGTTAAAAGTGAGAAAATTAAAAAAAAGCTAGATTTCTGTGAGGCATAAAGTATTTTTCTACTCGATCGTTTAGGGATGCTATTAGATATTTTTGGACCATTGTTAAGATTGCGATCAGTATCTACTGGAGAGGTAAAAATAAATGTTAGTTTTCGTGGATGTTGGCCGATTACGGTTGTTGTTGTCGAGATAAGAATTAAATATGCGCTTTCAAAACTGTACAACAAATATGCACCAAAAATATATTTACGATTTGGTATTTCTTAGACATAAAAAATAACTTTTTGTTTCAACATAACATTTTAATTTCTCTTAAATCATTCATCATTCGTTTGCATTCTGGCAACATTATTTAAATCATTCACGTCAGTTTGAAATCATTTATAAAAAATATTAGTGATACATTCATTCATTCATCTTAAAGAACATATCATTCTTTCATTTTTTACTATAATTATATTCGTAATTCTTTAGAAATGTCTTAGAAATACCAAACCGGCCGGTCTTGGAGTGTTAACTTGTGGCCAAGAACGCGGTGCATCTCAGTGTAAATTTCGCATATAACGAGAACTAAGGTATCCCGGTAGAATACCAATACCGCTTAATATTTTTGTATTTTCCTAGTATGTAACGAAGCATTATAAAATTACGTGGTGTCTTCTATGATTGTGTATGCATTATGCTATAGATGAGTATTTCGTAAACATTTGGTTGAAATAATAAGTGCGTAATAAAACACTTTTTCGTATTAAAACAGCTTGTATTTTTTTACCCTCCTTTATCCTGTTTATCCAAACATTTTGATATTTTTTAATGATTATAAAATTTTAAAATTAAATAATTAAATAATTTTATCTGGAATAAAATTTCAATTTTCTTTATATTTGTTTTTAAAATACCGATACCCGATTTCCAGTAGCGGCATTTTTTATGTGATATTATTGAAGATGGCTTGTTAATAGGGTAACAAGTTGAAGTTTACGAGATTGAACATTGGAAGCAAAGTAAAGAAAAGACAAAAATAATAATAAAACCTTTTTTTTATTTGCAAATAACGTAAATATTTAACAATTAATTAATACTCTTAGCAACATTTGGTCGTAGAAACTATTAATTATGAATCAAATCTATTACATACTTCATACCGAAAACTTAGAACATTAATTAAATCATACTCGAATTAATTCTGTAAAAATCAACAGAGAAGGAATATCGACAAACTTCATTAAAATGTTTGGAAGGCAGCATACTTTCATACAATAATAAAAAGTCCCTACAGACTTATTATTCCATCGTAAAAAATCTGCTAAAATATAAATAAAATAAATATCTCTCTTCAATCATCTAAATGCAATATCAAAATCCATAGAATAAAACTATTATCAAAAATATCTAGTAATAAAACTGTTTATTGTCACGTGACTTTGTCTTTGAAACTGGACATGATGTAGTTCTGATCGTCCGTTTCGTTTTTAAACACTAACTTGGCTTGACTTATTTGTGTGTTCGATAACGTTGGAAGCTTCTTGAAGAACATCTGTAAGTGATATTTTAATTATTTTATAATTTTAATTGTAATGATAACAGAATATTTTATTATTAGCTAGGTACTTAGATATTATGATAAAGAAATAAATTGTCTATGGCTGAAAAGTCTGTTATAAGATATGAATAACATGAATAACTTCAACAAAGACTTTCGGTTGAAGCTGTATGTATGTATGTATGAACCATCATCCAAAATCTAGTTTTTGTATATGTTAGTTTATACCAACATTTCTTATCATATTCATATCTTTAGGCCAAACGAAACAGCTGGATCGGTTTTGATGGGATTTTCACTGACAGATAAATGATGTTACAGAGGTTTAAAATGAACCACATTTTGAAAAACAAAATAATTAAGGTTCAGCACAAAAATATAAAAACTATATACAGCAATTAAATAAAAAAAAATATTCACCTTGCGCGTCATGATCAGCATTCCATGCACTTTCTTCATATGCTCCTTGAGTAGCGACATGCGAGGGTACCTGTAAACGAAATAGGTCATTATGTTTTATGGTTTATATATTTTTTAATCATTTCTATCATCTTTTTCTATGAATCTATGAATTCATGGTCCAGTACTAGCCAAAAATTCAAAAATAAACGAATGAATAGATCACTTTATGTCCACATACAATTTACAGATTGCAGTATAAAAAAAGTAACTATATATAATACGCTTGCGTCATATTTCGCCGTGTGAGTGAAGTTACCGGAGGCCCAATTCCCCATCCCTTCCCCATCCATTCCCTCTAAAAGGCCGGTAATGCATTGTATGGAAATTCCATTCGCTTTCTATCACGTGACCTATCTGCTCTTTGGCCCCCTATACTTTAAAAAAATAGTACTGTATATTTTATGTATCTTCGCCTAGCTACGGGTACATGTGTATCACCTCTTAGGACACAGTCTGCAGGCGCAGGGCGGCGGCAGGTTCCGGTGTTCCCTTCTAACATGCAAACATAACGCCGCCTTTTGAGAATAGCGCTTGTCACACTCTGAACAACCGAAACGTTTCTCCGCTGGAAAAGATATAACACATAAATAAATAAACGAGCCGAGATGGCCTAGTGGTGTGAACACGTGGATCTATTCCAAAGGTCGCGAGGAGGGGGAAAAATTGTACCACCGTCTTTTGCTGAAATCGTATATCTAAGATAGAGAAAAGAAGGTCGCGACCTTTTTTTAGCTCATGATTCAGTAAGGCAGAATACCATATTTGTTTCATGGCCTACGGGCAGCAAATTGTTTAATCCGCCACTGCCTATGCTTTAGTTTCCTACGATGACGCTGTCTATCATTTGCCAAATTAATGCTTCGGATTTTTCCACAATTTTTTTCTAAATCAGCAGTCGTTTCTTAATTGCAAATATTTATATTTTTAAAAGCCAACATTTTGTACCCGTAACATGACGTCCCAGCATTCCTATTAAAGCAAAGAATTTATCTATTTTAGTAAGTTATCGTCACAATATCTCTAGGACCATTAGAGGAAACCAATAGAGGAAGCTTACAATGGGTTTTAAGGGGTAACTCTTTACTATATTTGTATTCAAAATATATAATATAATGTACACTCACGTCGATGTGTGTCTAAATGTGTGATGAGTGCTCCTTTCACCTTGAAGCTGCGATTACAGTGATCGCAAATGTACTGATCCGAGCCGTGCTTCTTTTCATGCCGCTGAAAAGTAACAGGTAGTACATTTGATATGAAGTTCCTTTATATTTTTCCCACATTATAATACACAATTTAAAATTTAAAACATTAATTGCTCAACAAATTAACTTATTGTAAATTTAATTTATCTATCAATCGACAATTTCGTGTGACAAGACGAAAAATATTATAATCAGTAAAAGATATAATAATAAAATAATAATATGAGCAGAGATGCTCTAGTTATCTGTCATTTGAACACAACAATTTCGATCACCGATAGCGGGTTCAAAATGCAGCTAGTACCGCTAAGGTTTCAAATGCTAAAATTTTGTTAAAATTCATCTCATGCTCGGCGGTAAAGGAAATCATAACGAGTAAACCAGCCTGCGCCTTGCGCTACATTGTATCGTGTTATATTGCGTTGCGTCACGTTACATTGCATTGATACATTGCGTTCTTTGCGTTGTATTACGTTGCAATACATTATGTTATGTTGCTTTGCATTACACTGCGTTATGTTACGTTGCGTAACATTGCGTCGTGTTACGCTGCGTTACGCTTCATTGCATTGTGTTACGCTGCGCTGTATTATATTGCGTTACGTTACGTTACGTAGTGTCGCAGTGTACTCACAGAGAGCGCAGTGCGCGAGGTGTAGGCGGCGTCGCACAGGCGACAGCGGTGCGGTCGCTCGCCGCGGTGCAGCAGCGAGTGCGCGCGTAATGTGTACTTGCTGCTGAATGATGCTGAGCATTCTGTGCATTCGAACCTGAAAATGTTGTAGGATTCATATATTAAACCACTTATTGCGGATGTTGCCCTTGAAGAGTTATGTTTCTCTAACGTGTCAGTCACGGTGACACCTAAGAGATGATAAACTGACAAAGTATTCTTGATAAAAATAGATATAGAAATTAATAAAAAATAAAAAATAAAAAAGGAATTGCTACTATAAGTAAAAACCTGCAAATAATTAAAAATATGAAATATAATATATTCCAGTTTCATTACTTTGTGTTATGTTACGTTATATTACATTATGTTATGTTGCATTTTATAATGTTACCTAACATTACAATGCACTTTGTAAAATTGTAACTGAAATAAATATATTCACTTACTTCTGTGGTTTGTCATCTGGAAAGGTGGGTATATAGGGTCTCGAGCGACCCTTACGGCCGAGAGTTAAAGCGCGAGCGCGGAGGACGATAGCTGCGTCAGGGGATTCACACCGTTTCTCGTGCTTATAGAGGTTTGTTGTACTGTAATTGTCATAATGACAATTGTTTTATAACATCTTTACTAATAAATAATCATATTATCATCACGAGAAAAGATTTCTATGTCTGTGGGGTCGTTCAAGTATTACGTAACGCAATTTTTGAAGATTTTAGACACCCTCCCACACATGTAACGCACCGTAACGTTGTTCTATACTCCTCCCCTTAGATGTTACTTAACATTTTACCAAAATTTTTAGGTGAAAATGGTCACTAAAATAGTTGTTGATACCATTTTTATCTAAAAATCACAATTACGTTGTTACGTAACGCGTTGTTGTTATACCCCCTCCCGGCTCCATAACGCACCGTAACATTTTACAAGACCCTCCCCGCCCCCCAAACTGCGTTACGTAATACTTGAATGAACCCTGTATATTGTGATTAATCTGGTGCGACAAATACCCTTGGATGTTGGTAATAACTAAACATCAAGTTACCTTCCTGGTTGCTTGTCGATTTTACTTTTTAAAAAATGTACTTATTTAATTGCTTAATATTTGTAATGTGTTAGATTTCTTTAAGGTGATCTACACATAATCTAAAATTAAATTATGTCATCCATTTCTCAATACGTACCTTCTGAAGTTGACACCACATGCATAACAAAACAGATATCTCTCTCCATGCTTTTCTTGATAATGTCGACCGGCCGCCGGTATTGATTCTGAATGATGACTGCATATGAGGCATCTAGAAAAGTTTTAAACTTTTTTTAAAGAAATTAGAAAAAAAGAAGATATATCTGTTATAATGTTTAATACCATGCATTTCCTCAACAAATAGACAATGTCATTCAAATGTAACAAATTGTTTCTGAAATTTTTAAGACAAAACAAACACACTTCAGTTTATATAACATAAATATCTACAATAAATATGGATATAGAGGGTAGACCTAAAGATCAATGGTCTGGCCAATGGCAATATTGTGCAGTTTATAGATAGATACAGAATTATACAGTTTAAAAATAGAACTTTTTTATGGGATAGGGCGGCAAACGCGCTGACAGATCACCTGATAGATAGTGAATGCTGTCGCCCATGTACATTTGCAACACCAAAGGAGCACACTACAAAATTCGTTGCCGGCCTTTTAGGGGATATGGGAGAAGGTGTGGGGAATTGGGCCTCCGGTCACTCGGAGAAACATGACGTAAGCATCATTTTATGCCGGTTTTCTGTGAGGCTGTGGTATCACTCTGGTCGAGCCGGCACCATTCATGAAAATGCATGGCTCTCCCACGGTAAAAACTTAATAAAATTATAGTAATAAACTGTTACTTACTCCAGCATTATTCCATTCATCACATAGTAATCTTGAGGCAGAGGCGGAGGTTTTGTACTTTTCATTATTTCCACCAGACATGTTACCAACAAATAGGGATCCTCTTTCAATTCTGGAAATTTATTTCTAAGTTCTCTCACATATGAATACCTCTCTGACGCTTTCAGCAATTTTGTCCTGTGATCATTTTTCCTTTGGTTTTGCTTTTTTAAAACATTATCAGACACATTATCACTTGATTCGTCTAAGGATTCTTCTAAGTATTCTGGAACATGTTCCTCATCATCATTTTTACTCTCCTCAAATTCATTATTTGTTGTTTCCAATTCAGTATACTCATTGGTATTTTCATTACAATTATCTGAAGGTTCTTCTTTTATATCAAGGTTTTCTAAAGGTTCTTGTTTTATAACAGGCATGTCAAATTCATCCGAATTTATGACTTTTTCAGCATTTTTTAAATACTCAATTACCTGTTCCTGTTCATTTTCATCCAAAATTTCCGATTTAATTTCCATTGGCGGGAGAAATGTATCTGTATTTTCATCACCGACAATAACAATAAACGTATCTTCGTCTCCTTCCATTATCCTAATACACAAATATAAACCTGCGGCGATTTACGTGGTAGGGATTATAAAGTTTTGTTTTGAATATTTCAATTTGAAATTAAAAACAAATTTGAAAATCTCTTCAAGTAAGAAATGTCTGAGGGTAAAATTTTTTGCCAAAAAATTAAGAAGGCAAAAGCTTACAAATATACGTCTCACTATTTGGAATAATTTTCTAGGTCAAATGAAACTGTATTAGAGACAATATTTATAGTTTACTAATCTAATATTTCATTTTCTTACCGAAGTTCACAAAATATTTCAAATAATCTAGGACAATGAAATATTTTATAAGAAAATGGCTTTTTTCGTTTAGACCTTTGCCTTGCCTTTACACTTCATAGCAAAGATTATACAATAGCGGTGGGCGATTATGAGATATACTAACGAAATCTCTCGATTATGGAAATGTCTCGAGATATCTCGATTATAGCAGTTAGTAGTTACTAATATTAGTAGTACTAAATTAGTAATACAATCGCTCGAGTGATTTCGTTAGTATATATCATAATCGCTTACCGTTAGTAGTTAAGTTTTTTAGTAGTACTAAATTAGTAATACAATCGCTCGAGTGATTTCGTT
>DVXP01001276.1:0-15596 GCA_018235645.1 Junonia grisea | reverse complement strand
CCCATTCATTATTTCAACTGCCCAAGTGAAACTGACCAAATATTTTTAAAACATCCGAATAAATTTGTTGCCATTTATTTATTCGTGACATTGCTTTATTGTACACCACAAATATTAAGTAAAAATGGAAATTACAAAACTTTTTGATTTTCACAATATTACCAGACTGTTATTTTTTTAGAACTATAGTTTTTAATTATTTTTTTTATTCTGGATAAAATTCTCATAACAACAATTCTATATTATTTACGTAATTATGTGGTAATTACAATCAGCTATCCGTTAAAACGGGTCTAGATTTACCGATACGTTTCTTTTTTTCAATACACTACAGTTCTTTACCGTGGCATTGTCTATACGTATATTATGTTAATTTATGTTCCAATTAATTAATTAAAAATCTGACAAAATTTTATAAATCTGCCCATTTTTTATTTTAACTGTCCAAGTGAATCCAACCAAATATTTTTAAAACATCAGAAAAAAATGTTGACATTTAAAAATACTTAATATTTGAACTAGTAAGGCCATTTTTAATGTTTTTTATAACATATGAGTAGATAATAATTAAAAAAAAAACTTTGTACGTTATCAAAGATTATATTTTTAATTTAAATACATTTTCATTCGTATGTAGAAAAACCTTACACTATTCTTAAAATTAATATTTTTATTGCATAACAGACGAAAATTTTAATATTTATATCAGTATATAATTAACAAAATCGTTTGTACGTATCGTTGCGTAATATTTTATATAAAAATATCAACACTTAAAAATAAACAACAAAATTAAAACCTAAGAATGTGAAAAAGTATTTTGACTACTAAAAGAATTTGAAAATATTAATCATTGAATTTTATCATGCGTCTCAACTGAAAAAAAAGGAATGAAAGATTAAAACCTAAAAATAAAATTGTACTATGTATTTTAAAATCGTTCGAAAATGTTGCCATTTAAAATATTCCTCCTTGATTTTAGGTAAAATTTTAAATATTTATTGCTTCCCCTTTATATTTATTATATTGTATTCTGAGGTATTTGCTTTAGGCCCTTAATGAAATTAAGTACTTATTCGCCAAATAAGGCGGTGGCCTTACCGACCAAAGTTAAAACGAATAAATGAAGTTCCCATCAGATTTCTTGTACAAACTCGCGATCATATTTATCTTTACAGTATATCGATTATTATATGCAACACAAATCGTGCAAACCGTAATCAATAATTAATGAAGCAATATGATTAATCGCGAGGTTATACTAAGTTTGTTAGAATGCGACTTCATTGTAATTCATTTATCATATAAAAATAGTCAAATACTCTATCAACATGGCATTGAACTAGCTAGGCGGCTCGCTTCACTCTTCACAATCTTCTTCTTCCTCTTCCTCTGCTTCTTCTTCTTCTACTTGCTCTTCCTGTGCGTCTTCTGGAAAAATTTAGGCGTTTGTGTTATTTTTTTAATATGTCGATTTTAAGTAACTTGGTGTCCGATATTATTGATTTTTTAAAGGTTCTTAAATGTTTATAATTTATAACTATATCTATGTTTAGTATTATAAGATAACAATTATATTATTTACTATGAAAGGTTAGTCATGAAAGTGCTTGAAAGCTTAAATATATCGACAATTTGACTAAAACTATAAACTTTAATTTACCTACCTTTGTTCCACCATTCTGTCGCTCTACCATTTGGCACCATAGTTTCCGTTATCGGAACTTAAAACATAGCCACTATCGGAAAAGCTCGGAAAATGTTCGTAAGATTCTGAATCGAGCAATGGAATCGATTTATGATCAGTGGAAATGTACTGTTCATTCTGGTTCGTTTTCGGAACCTGCTTAAACTGGATTGAAGCGGTGTTATCTGGTATGATATACCGGTGTTGAGGATAGTATGACAGATCAAAAGCCAGTGGTTTTTGTACTGAAGCGTTGTTAGATGGTGTGATTTTTGCGTTTTCTTGTTTCTGGTTTGTGTGCAATGGTTTGTTGGCTGGAGTCTGGATTGGACCGGGCTCTGAAAGAAGGGAAACAGCTCGGTTAACGAATCTTCTTGATTCGTCCGAGGACGGGAATAGGTTATTGGTTAGGTCGCCTCGGCTAGGTCTCTGGTTAGGATTGTTAGGTAAATTATATGTATAGAATGTTAAATATTTCAGTATTGTTTTTGTAATATTAGCATTGACGAATGTATGTGCCATTGAACAGCTATTTGTGTCACTACTTACATAAAATTATTATTAATAAAGGCAAGGGTTAGTCAGTCATTAATTATAAGTGAGATGTCAGTCAAAAGTCAAGTCATGAGTCCAGTAAAGTCCAGTAAAGTATTGAAATACTATGTAACAAAACAGATGATTTATTAAATAAATTGTTCTTCCATTTTAACTTATTTTGTTGTTGGACATCGCACTTATCTTTAGAGTTAGTATTGTTACAAATTATTACTTTCCATTTTTGTAATATACATAAACGTCATTATGAAAACAAAAATGAAAGTATAACATCATAAATATTGCTTAGATTCGAGGTAAAAAAATATATAAAAATTCTATCACATATTAACCTAACAAAATTATCTATCTAATTAAGGGAAATATTTACATTGATATTTTTGTACTTATTGGAATAGGAAATCGGAAATATTTTTTAAATTATCATTCAAATCAAGACAAAAGCCAAAGATAATAAAAACAGAATCGAAAAAGACAGCAAATTATAAATTAAATTATAACAAAATTTTCGTATTCCAATAAAAACAAAAATCACTGATTATTCCACTGGTCCTCCAGTTATCGGCTCGTAATTATGAACATTTGATAATGAATTTAAATAATTTTCGATCGTACTGGACACGTAGAACCATACTGTCGTAAAACCGACCGGAGGAATCGGAATATCAGGTTAGACCCTTAACGTTACTAGTTTTGGAAGTCCGACTGGTAATATTCCTGGCTCTGTTCGGGGCCCGCCTTGTACTCCTCGTAGCTAGTACCTTCGTGCGAGCTGTCCTTGTTCTGGGCAAGTCCGGCAGCTGCTGCCTTCGCTGCTGCTTCCGCCGCGTTAGCTTGCGCCTGCTGAGCCGCCGCCTGGAACGAGAAATATAGCAGGTTAAAACTTTGAAACTGTTTTTACCGATGCAATTCTGGTTATAAAAGATTTTTTTTTAAAAGTCCGAATAGTCTGTCAGGTCCATTTGATATGAATCAAAAGACTATATAAATATTATAGGACATGTAGAGGACATACATCGATTATGTAAACTGTAGAAGAATGTAAAGTTACTTGATGATCTATTGATATCTCTCATATAATTCTATGAATACAAAGATTGTCCTATGTAAGTGTAGAGTAATAGAAATATTTGCTATGAATTGTCGGAAAACATTTTGGCCCGATTTCTCTAAAGAACAGAATAAAAAAAAGATCAAAGCACAGTTAGAAAGAAAGAAAAGAAAGAGTTAAATAAAAATAAGGTTTATTTTAAAGAAAATATCAGTCAAAAAAGATTTGTTTTAGTGTCCGATTCAGAAGAACACCGATATCGTTATGTGTTCCATAACGTACATCCTGGCGTTGCTCGTTTCCTGTGCAGGAAACGACACTTGTTAATACTTTATGTAATGGTATACAAAAGTAACTTTTTGTGGTATCTATCTAATTCTGCATATCCTACAACTAATGCCTTAAAATATTTATGGCAGTCTTAATTAATGACTTATTTTTTATGGTACATCCATTTATAAATTAATTAATTATCAACTAATAATTGTAAATAAAGTACGTTCCCATAATTCTAACATTGATGTGTTGTCAACCTATCCTAGCCTCTTCAAAACTCACCTGAGCCTTTCTCGCTGCAGCCTGTGTGGCCTCGAAGTCAATCCTGACACCCTTAAGTTGTTCCTGTAGAGTTTGCAGCCTCTGTCGCGCCGCGCCTACCATGGCAGTTTGAGCTCCTAATTCACCAGCCGCTTGCGACGCCGCCTCATTGGCATTTTCTGACGTCGCTTGTGCAGCGTTTAAAGCAGCTTGGATTACGTTCACCTAATAGATTATTGAAGTATTATTTAATGTCTAGATAAAAATGAGCCTATATGTTTTAGCAAATTTCAACTATTTTTGCGCAAAAAAGTAACATTCGTTAGTCCAAACATCCATAATAGAAGAAATTTTTTACAAAGTTTCCTATTTAAAAATAATAATATAAAATAAAATAAGATTAACATAGTAGTAAAGGCTGCATACTCAAAGTTTGACTACGACAAGCTAATAACTCCTACAGTTAGATGGCCATATATAGGAATTATTTCTAAAAATATGACTCATATCGTATCCCAATAAAAAAATGTTTTAATTTTTATTACAAAAAATGTCCAAGTACCTAAACTAAAAAGTTTATAAAATGCAATTATATTTAAAAAACGACAAATCATAAAACAAGTTATAACATAAAAAGACAAGAAAAACCGAAATGAAGTTTTTTAAATAGTTGCAACATTAATTTCAAATATCGAAACTGGTGATCGCGAAAAAAGCGATTTAATTCAGATTAGACTCACATAGCGAAATTTTAATCCGAACAAAAAGTATTCAATACAACCTTATCCTTATTTTTCGTCAATTAACAGAGTAAACAAAAAAAACTGTTTGAAAAAATATAATTAAAAGCGGTCTAAGCATTTTTGTGTCACGCGATAATTGGAGCGTGACAATTTCTCGAGATTACATCACGAGCAAAGAAATTGGTCCATTATGGCTTTTAGTGTGATTGGAAAGAAATCATGTGTGAATGGAGATGAATGTATTGTAAAAACGTTACACAAACCACTTAAACCATACAAACATCTGAAAAATTATTTTATAAATATAAATTTAAATAAAAAAATAGCTTTAAATATTGTGATATTTTGAAAAAAAAAAAAACATAAATAAAAATCTTAAATGTGTTACGGTATTGATATTAATTAAAAAAGTTTATAAGTAAACAAATAAAATAATACATAATAGTGCGTAAAATTATTAATAGACTGTAAAACGTTCCATGATAATTATGGTTGTTTAAATAATTAGTAAAGATTATTAAAATTGCAATTTTTGTTACCAATAAAATTAAATCACAGCATTAATTCTATTTCCTATTTAACGTGTCGAAAGTAAACTCAAGTCGCCATTCTATAAGTATTATTAAAAATAGCATGCACGTAAATCAATTTGTTATTTATTCTATTTCACCACACTTCAACAACTTGTAATCAATAATTTCGCAAAAAAGTACAATACTTTTTGCTTCTTTGCAACAGCCAGATGCAATCAGCTATAAGAAATAAGCTGTTGCTACAATTAAATTATTTCTTTAAACTCATTATAACGTTTTACTTTTTAAATAAGCGGTTTATAAAGGTTTTGAAATATTAGATATAAATAATCAATTACTTTCGATCGATTTGAAGATACTATTTTTTAGAAAGATGGAATCGAAATTTTGACGAGTGTCAACATTTTTTTACGAATTAAAAAAAATAACTTTGACATTGCATTTTTGTTGAAGCTTGATGGTATGACAGACTAGGCTGTACGATTTGATACTTTTACCTATGCCCCAAAAAATATATATCTATCTATAAAATAATTGACACTTAATCATTTTTACGCGCTTAATTTTATTTGTGATAAAATGTGATAAATTGTTAATCTAATTATGTTAGTGAAATTTATTTTCGCGTTTATGACGTTTACGCGTGAAATCGTAAGTAAAATTAACGCCATGAATAAAGTTTGTATGTAACTCTTACATCAAATCAAATACCGATACCTAATTACTACTTCCTAGTAATGTTTACATCACAATAGACTTTATTAAAGTTTATTTAAAGAATAGATCGATAACGAAATTGGAACAGTAAATTAAATGTTTCTTTTCGATTACTAACGTTTTGTTGTTAGTGTTTATTTTTATAGTTTTACGCAATGTCGTCCACGCTTTACTTTATTTGATTTCATTTGTCGTTGCGTATTTGCGAAAACGTTAACGTAAAAAACTTTTTGATTGTATTGCTTGATTGCTAAGCTTGCTTTGAGTAAATGTTATTGTGTTTTTGGTTTATGTAAACAAAACATTTAAATAACATTTAAAAATTAAATTTAAAGATTTTTAAATCATTATGAAATTTCCAAAAATACACACAGACAAATGTAAATTATCTAAAACAATTTAGAAAGAATTTGCGTCGTCCTTGCATCTGTCCTTACTATGGGTTAATGCTTTATAATCCGCCGCTGATAATAAACCTACCGACCGATTTAGTTAAAAAATAGACAATAAAATTTATTTATCGACGTATACGCATAAGTATACTTCATCGTGTCATTTAATGTAGCTTTTCTGAAAATTACATAATTTATCCTTATTAATTGTTTATTAACAACCATAACTTCTGTTCTATAATTGTGATTGATGGAGACGCTATTACATATGTTACATATACACGATTAATCAAAATTCCATCATACCTGGTGCATAGCTTGTTGAGCCGCTTGCGCAGCAGACTGTGCTGCTCTCTTGGCCTGTTGCAGCTGCATCTCCTCGCCCTGGAGTCCAACCTTCGCGTCACGGACTTGCTGTTCCAAGCCAGACAGGATAACTTGCTTTCCAGCCAACGCCGCTTGAGCGGTCGCACTAGCTTGCGCCGCGGACTGCGCTAAAGTATTCTTAGCTACATATGCCGCTTGATAGGCCGCTGCTTGCTGGTTGCCCAGCGCTGTTTTTGCTTGATTGGCTGATCCGACCGCTATCGTTCTTAGACCACTGCCTCGACTGTAGCCTTTCTTTGCAGTGTTACCGCCGGTGGCTGCGGCCTGCACGTCCTGGATGTAAGCGTCGTAGTGACTTGCTGCCTCCGCAGGGTCTCTGGCCTGGTTTGACTTTGAGCCATCATATTCGTAATCGTATTCGACCCTCTGTGGTGCATTGTTTTGATTGATCGGCGCCGATGATGCGACGTATAGTGATCCTGCGAAAAGATGTTATAATTTTTATTACACTCTACCAAAATAACCTTAAATTAACCAGATCGTATCAGTTACATAAATCTCTAATAAAATTTAATAAAAACAAAGTAAATTTTAAAGATACTTTTGTTTATATTTATTTTCTAAATTCATATTTCAAGTGCAGATGAAATTGGTTATTGAACCACGACAGTGATGTTGCATAAGAGATTCAAAGTACGGATTTGTACTAGCTCTTTAAAAAATGACTTATCAAATTATTTTACGAATATAACTCGTATACCGGATAATCATAATTAACGAATACAACTTTATTACCGTAAAACGTTGAAATTCCTAAAATCCCTTACGTCCATAAATTACGACCATTACACAATACCCTAGTACAAAAACCAAATACGTAAAAGCAATGATACGCCTGTACTGTTTATTGATAATAGCAAACGTAACATAGCAACGTTTTTACATAAATGCAATTATTTGCACGACTAGTAAGTGTAATGGTTCGCACACACGAGGTATTTTTTTCAAATGTCCGCTCGATCGTGAAAATTTGTCCGGAACGGACTTTTAAAAAAATGGTCAAAAAGTTTATCCAAGAAATTTCAATTGATGTAATGTCCACTATTTTTTTACAAGGATTTTAGTACGCCGCACGATGTATTTCCATATGTGCTATTTGTAACGGACAAAAGTCCTCTGTTTGTTGTGTGCGTGGGTATTACAGTGATCACGATCACACGTAAATCGGAAGTACAAGGATCTACTTCCGGTGCTGAATCTTAGATAACGCGTTTTGCTCCATTTGTTTAACACGAAACTAATAAATTGCGTGTTTTATGTTTGTTACATATAGAGTCTAAATGTGTGCAAAAATGTATGAAAAAATTATTGTTGAGGAAATGTATTGGCTGTCAAATTTGACGAGGGAAGTTGTTCGTGTGAGTAAATATTTTAGTAGGTATGGTTTTTCTCATGTTTACATATTTTTGTACCTACTACTTTGTACCAGGTGCGGATGTTGGCTACTTGTGCGTGCAAATCTCTTGCCCGGGAACATTTAAGAGATTTTGCCTAATAGGGGCAATTTTCAGTTGCTATTTTTACTAATTTTATATATCCTTTGAAGTTGCATTTAGTTTATAGTGAAAAAATGTATTTTTGCATAGAAATTTCTAACGTGAGTTATGAAACTAGCTTCAGCCTAACTTATTCTTATTTTCTTGGCAATGAACAAAAATGTTTTCAAATAGAATTTCATTCAGATTTTTTTATAACGATATTTACAGCTGGCATACATTTTCTGCGGACAATGCTTTGCATACGCTCTACATTAGGATTCTGATTTTACTAAATGTATTGAATCTAAATACATATTTTTAAGATCTTGGCCATATGATTATCAAGATTATAACAATATACAAAATTCTAATCTTGTCATATATATTCCATCTCATTAAATGCACTTTTACATTTCAAGATTAGATGTATTAATCTGTCACAACTTCGACCAGAATAATAAGCAAAGACATTTTTAATCTCATTAATTCTCATCAGTGCCAATTTTTTCAAATTTTTTTCTTTAAATTTTTTGTATCCTTAGTTTTAATTTAAGCTCTTGCTCCTTCTTCGAAAGAAGATTTTGTCGTCCTGGATAACAGACCTAATTAAATCCATTTCTACACTACTTCTAATTTTAGGACATTTAAACGATCAAAACACCAAATTTTTATTTGTAAGCAATGTAAAATTATGTTCCAAAATTAATATTTTTTGTCGAGATAGCTCTAGGAGTCTAGTCAAACGAAAAGAAATACATATAAAATTAAGCATATTTTCAAAAAGTTCAATGTCAATTGAATACAATGACCGTAATTTAATTGGTTAAGTGTAAGAGTTAACCTCAAGATGTGGTTTATGTGAATCTGTCACTTGAACTCGATTTTCCGAGAGAAAGTGAAATTATGTCGGAATCAAAATATATTTATTCAGTTTCCATAGATAACTCTTCTTCATAAGAAAATTAGAGAATTCATTTATTTATTTTACATACAATGTTAAGTCCATTTGGTACAGTTAAAAAAGCTCGTAAAAACGTACTAAAGTTAGAAAAATGTTGAAAACTAAAGAAACATAAAATATTTTCATTGAATAAACTTAAGAGCATTAGGTAGCTTTTAAAAAACTTAACGCAGTATTATTTTATCAAAAATTCAAAAAATCATAAATGATTTTTTTATTCTACGAAAGTTGATTTTCTCTTTATAAACAAAATTCAACTATAATTTTTAACTGGAACTGAAACTAACTTATTTAAAGACTTATCCGGCAACAAGAATATTTTGTTTCACAAACAAACTAATTTCTTTTGAACATTACCTAAATTATGTAATCGTTCTAGGCGTTTATGAAAAAAAATGTCTAATTTTTATCTATTCAATCAAAAAAAAGATATCTAATATTAAAACCAAAGCAGGTGATAATTATTATTTTTCAATATCAACATTGATTTAATAATTAAGTTCAGTTATTATTGTAGTTTATACAACAAAATAATTAAAATTTTATTTCAAAACAATAAAATACTTACCAAAGCATAACAACACAACGCTGAAAGCCCTCATATTTCCAGTCGTACTGAAAACACAAAACACTTATTTTAGAACGAAGAAAAAAAAAATAAAAATCAAAAAATGAATAGCACAAAAACCACAATCTAACCTTCCAGTACTTTCACAGAGTTTAAAAATTTTCAGTTTCAGGAGCGGGGTCGAAAGTACCCCTAGCTCGGTTTGTGGAGCAATGTACGGTTAGACGTAGTGTCCAAGTATTTATAGAGAGTGTCGGATCGACCGCGGACGCTGAAAGTGTTAGATAATTTCTATGGAGCTGCCTTTGTTCTTTGCATCACGATTTTTTTTTATAACAATCGGTAAATCACTGTATTCCTTTCGCTGTAACAATCGATTTTACTGTAATGATTTAATTGTTAAACGGTATTCTGAAAGGTCCGTAAATTTGTATTTCAAAATATTTTGACCTGATTGTTCCACTGTTAATAATGTATTTTATTTTGTAGTTTTTCTTTTATAGATAACATTTGATTAAGAAAGAATAATGTAGGTATATAACCTACTTCACTACCGAAATATTTTACAAAAGTAGTTTTAGTAAGTGATATTTTAATGTGGAATTTATATTATTTATAAAACATAGGTATACAAAACCTAAGTTCTGTTTCCTCGCTTACTCCCTTTGCTATCCTATCATTTGTAATGTTTAGTCTTTCGAATAAGCTTCTGTAAATCTGTTAGTCTTTCGAATAAGCTTCTGTAAATCTTCTGTATATCTGTGTTTATTAATTTTTAATACGACATCTTAAGAAAATTGTCAAAATAAAACGTATTATATTTCATTAAGAGGGTAATAACAGCTCCATATAAGATACACAAATCTTAGTTTTGCTAGAGTATATTGTAATGAAAAAATTATATCACAGATTGTATTGTTATAATTACAAATATACACGAAAATTGCGTTGTTTAGTGAAACATCCGGTTTTTTTAAGGTATTTTATTATTTATTCGTGTAGAAAAAATAGCAAAATATAATCAAATGAAAATTCCTCTCGTCTGCCCATAAGGACAAAAACAGTGTTTATTAATTTGTTAACTTTTTTTGATTGCGAAAGTTTGAGAGGTTATTTACAATTCGTAATGAGTGAAAAAAAACTACTGACAGAGTAGGTACAAACTATTACATACTAGAGTGATTGCTAGTTAGAATCTGTAAGTGTTTCAAGATTTTAAATAAACGTTCCTTGCTTAACGGCTCTCAGTAAGACTACAAAGTACTCTGTATGGCTATTCCGACCAAAAATCGAAACTCACTCAAGCGAATTTTTTACAATTCACTCACACGATTGTACACGTAGCGCCACGCGATATGATGCGGCACCGAGTCGTACTAAAGTATTTGTCATTTATGATGTAAATGTATTGGATATTCTATAGCAAATTTTAAAAATAAAAATTTAATAAACCGAATGAGCGAAATCTCTAAATTCACTTGAATGAGTCTCGATTTTTGGTCGGAATAGCCACAAATAAACACAAACAACACAAAATATCCGTATGACTAATATCTACACTCACTTGTCGTGAGCATCAATCGAACTTGCGCTGTTAGACCATTAGGCTCACATGACGTTAGTTTTTTAACCGACTTCAAAAAGGAGAAATTTTTCAATTTGTTTTTTATGTATAGGTACACCAATTTTATTCATCGACGGCTAGACCGATTTTGATAGGTAGGTACTTTACCTGTGGGCCCATTGTCTGGAGATCAGGATGTGTCCTAAAAGTCCTAAAAATTAAGGAACCTCTTCAAACATTACAGGAATTTCTATTGTGATTCCGATTTTTCATAATACCTACCTCGGTCCATTGCTTACGAATTGTACATTTACTAAAGTGAAACAGAGCTGTGCATACAGATTCATTCAATTATGCTAAGGGTTCATTCAAGTATTACGCAACGCAATTTGGGGGGAGGGGAGGGTCTTGTAAAACATTACGGTGCGTTATGGGGCCGGGAGGGGGTATAACAACAAAGCGTTACGTAACGACATAATTGTGATTTTTAGATGAAAATGGTCTCGAAAATTATTTTAGTGACCATTTTCACATAAAATTTTGATAAAATGTTACGTAACGTCTGAGGCAGGGATGCAGAACAACGTTACGGTGCGTTACATGTGGGGGAGGGGTGGGTCTAAAATCTTCAAAAATCGCGTTACGTAATACTTGAACGACCCCTTAGTATTGAATTCGTCATACCCCATGACCTAGCAGTTGAACACATTTCAGTACCGTATAAAACTCATCAAAATTTCCCAAACTCCATAGTAAAATAACTCCACGAGAATTCGGATAAAATTTATCTGCCCTCTGGGAAATTAGCGGTAGGTGTTACTCTACATTAACTTATCTTTGGTGCTTAATTAACAGACATTTAGTCATATCCTTTGAATACGTTTTAATGATTTTATGGACTATTTTAATTGGTGATGTGTTTATTGAATAGCAAGAGATAGAAGGAGTAAGAGAGTGAGATACAGGGAGACAGAGAGGGAGTGAAAAACGTATATTCTACTACGTTTTTACGATTTAATGGTAATAGCTTAAATGACAAAGTTTTAGGTAAAGAAATTTTTTGTAATTATGTTTTTCAGAACACTAAAAAAGTCAACTTGAAACGGAAGAATGTAAGTTGTCTAAAATAGTATACAAGGTACAATGGTAGAAAATATAATATAGAAAAAGTATGTACTCAAAAATGTACTGGCCAGTAATGTACTAGTTTGTATTAAGGTAGTATAACTGTCGAACTGCAGTAAAAAGATAAGCGTTCATTCGTTTATTTTTGTCAGAACACTGAAAAAGTAAGACGTCGTGAGATGTCTGCAGGGCTTGAAATGTTTGAAAGGTATTGAAAGGGAGCACCAAGACGGAAAGAGCGGACTAAACGCGTCTCGCCGTCCAATCGCGTTGTTAGATCTTTTAGAAAAAATATAAATCCGATTCTAAATACATGCGTACTATTATTATAGAGATGAAAGATTCGTATACCTATAACTTATAAACTCAAAAAGTAATTGACCGATTTCAAAAATTTCTACACCATTAGAATGGTACTTTATCCCAGATTAACATGATTATATTTCAGGTACAAAAGTTTTACATTTTACGTATGTATATCTTTTTACATCTTTTGTTTATTCCGAGCTAAGCTAGAGTGGATTACTCATAATCTGAAAAGGCATATATTAAAAGCTAAGACTAGATTTTTCTTACATCCAAGGATCCAATATTCTTACCCATGACCTGCGATTTAATGATTTATATTATTACAGTAACAAGTATAATGCTTATATATTTTTATATTACTAGACTTAATATTTTTGGCGCTGTCTCCATGGGGGATCTTGCCATAGTCACCACGCTTGGCAGGCGAGTTGGTGACCGCAGTAGATGTTTATGTTAGTCAGGGTCACGCTGCTGCCCATGCCCCGATTTTTCCCTTAGTCGCCTTTTACGACACCCCCGGGGGATATGGGGTGATGTTATTCTAAGCCAGCATCACACGAGGACCGGGATATTTGGCGCAAACTTGGGGAGGCCTATCTCCAGCAGTGGACTGCGATTGGCGAACGACAAGACTTAATATTCCAAACATACAATACTGTATAAATAATATGAGAACACATAAATAGGTAAGTGTGATGTAATGTGTATAAAATGAAATTTATAAACAATTACATTGTAGGTGTGAAGCAACAAATTATATTTCTCAAGGAACCGCCGTATCCCATGGATTATCGCCTAAGCCCCGTGCCGGGTCTAGACAGGCGACAGGTGAGATATTATTCATTGGAATGGGGCTGATGCCGTATAAGCCCCCATCCCGGCAAAAACATTTAAATTCTCTTTGATAATACAATTATATTATTGTATTTTGTGTGTTGTGTTCTAAATATGGGTGCTTGTGTTATTGTAAGAGGTTGAAGTATGTTATATGTCACACACTTGTGTGTATAGACATAGCGTATTGATGAATTTTCTTACATAGATGTTTGGTATGAATCAAGACTGAATCCAGGCAATTGCTTTAAATATAATACCTAAAATTTGTGTTATTATTTGTGTATAATATGTCGTCGCCAAAAAGGTAAAGAATCTCGTCATTCGTTACACATGTTTTAATATTTGTCATAAATAAAGCAAATGTAATTTTGCATGCAAAGTATATCTATATTCAAAAATCACAGTTATAATTTCTGGTAGTAATTTAAGAAGAAAGTAGACCAAGTTAATTTCTTCTCAACTGACCGCTGTAGAGGCAACATCTCCTGATGATGCTCCGATGTCGGAGTTAAACTTATGTAGAGTGTCTGTGCGTACATCATACCAGACAGATTTATACTGTTTTCGCGGATAATAGCAAAGTAAATATTTGATTTGTTAGAAAATAGACCATCTATTTTAATATAAAAATGTGCTTACTGGCGTCTCATGTGTGCCATAAAAATTATAATTCTGAATAATCTATTTTCACGAACAAAAGTACCTCATGTACACAAACCATCAAAATATAAACAATTTAACAGTGTTTTCTCCAAATATAACCATAGCAGTACACACGTACAATTAAAACTTAATCCAAGTAACTTTAAAATTTTCATCTAATTGTTGCTAGAAAGTTCCATAAGTTCTATTGAAACTAGCAATTGTATTATTCAGAGTTTTCAGACCTCGCTGCGAATTCAATTATTCATTCACACGAGCACTAAACAATTACAAAACTATATTTCTTTGTAAAATAAAGTTTGGTGTAACTGAACTTGATTTTTAATATTTACTACTAGTTCTTAGCCACGGTTTCGAAAACTTAATGTTTTAATCGCTCAACGTAAGAAAACGCTGTTCTATCTGGGCCCGTATCCTCTATGTCACGATACGTAACGTGCCCAAAACGGATGACGTCATATCGTGCTTGTCAATCAATCTTACCATGGCACGTTAGCCTTCTTAAAACGGTATTTTGTAAGCACACGCCTTGAAAACGTAACAAATAGCCTAGATAATGATATTCTTGTCTTTTTTCAAAAAAGTTTACCCGTTTATTTTGTATTAATTTCTTAATTACTTATTTGACAGCATGAAATGCACCATGTAACGTGATATTTCAATTTCACAATGTCATAGAAAATACGGTTTTAAGACAATAACGTGTTTGAACATAGAAATACGTTTTGATTTGACATAGAGAAAAAGGGGTATACCTGGGGGTATGACTTATTTATCCGAGATAAAATATATCTTATTATACAATCTGGGCTTCTAAGTTTACATCTGCAAATTTTCGTGTTAATTGATTCAGTATATAATAATAAACTCACTCTCGAATTTAAAATATTAGTCTTCAGTCTTTGAATAAATATTTGGTTGCTGAGAAAAAAGTCAGTTAGATGGAACTATACATGCCTATACAGGCCTATAATTATATAGATATATCCACTAATTCTTGGATTTTTTATGCTGGTTTAGAGAATGCGCGTACCTACATATCTTAGATATCTTCTCGATACAGATTTTCTAACAATCTTTTCGTTATTCGATTTAGTAGTTACGGTGTGAAAATGGAACAAATTCACCTTTGAATTTATAATATTAGTCTTCAGTTTTTGAATAAATATTTTTTTACTAAGAATAATACAGCAATATGGAACTATACATTGTGTAATATAGGCCTATATAGGTATATCCACTAACCGTTCATAGAATCTTCTATGGTGGATTAGGGAATATGCTTACATATCTTAGAAATCTTATCAATACAGATTTATTTACGATCTGTTCTTTCAGAGCGTAGTATTACAATTAGATACTTGACGACCTCTGTGGCGCAGCGGTCAACACGCCTGCCTGCGACGTGGAAGCCCCGGGTTCGATCCCCGGCCAGGTCATAATGGAAAAACGATCTTTTTCTGATTGGCCTGGGTCTTGGATGTGTATC
>DVXP01001275.1:0-15598 GCA_018235645.1 Junonia grisea | reverse complement strand
CACGACATCATATATACCTACTCATTCAGACCTGTTAAAATAACTTTGTAGATCTAGATAGATAGATAAAAGTTTTATTGCACACATACACTTAACAGGAAAAAAACAGTATCAAACTATCTATTAACAATATATTATATCTATTACATAAATCCAAAATATCGTACACAAAACACTGATGAACGTAAATGTATAACATTAACAAATATATTTTTATGACAATGTAATATGAAAATATAAAAACACATTTACGAATTACGTCGGCTACCTAAATATAAAACGTGGCACTATGAAATAGTATTAATAAAGTTTTCTTACCATTATTGATATAAAATGCGTCAGTTATGTGGGTAATAATTAATTACTATATAAATTCAGGTTTAACCGATGAAGTTCTTAATTTTTTTTTTCAATCGTAAAACTCATGTAATTTTATAATATACAGTATTAACAATATTATAGAAAGTATGTCGGTTGCTTTTTTTGATTTGGGCCTCATCTTGGCATTCTCCTTTGAAGAATTCAAAAATTGGGTTCCAATTGAAGGAAGATTGAAAGAAATTCTTTGCGAGTGTTGAACAAAAAATATCATCACCCATGTTCTGTAGTGCGAGCATTCACCTAACAAAGAGGATATCCAATAAGTACTTTTAAATACCGCAGAATCGATTACACGGGAGGTCGGGAGATTAATTAATTATCTATTATTAATAAGGAACTTCATCGATTTTGATTTCATTGACCTAATCATTAACTTTTTTTTAATGGATCGGATGTTTCTATAAAATTTAAAGAGATTACAATTTAGAAAAAAAAAGGCGAGAAAATTAGATTATTTTCAAGCCTCTACACCTATTTACCTTTTTAAATCGAAGACTCAGTTGCCTCTGTTGAATTGTTTACTCTTTCTATTGGATTAATGGCAAGCGATTTAACGTCGTCCGTTCAGGATTTCCGGTCTCGAACTTGGAATGTTTCCATCAGTTAGAGTTGTTTGTTTGTTTGTTTGGACGCAATAATTTCAAGAACTGCCACATCGGTTTAAGAAAATCTTTTTGCGTTAGATAGCACTTTTATTGTTAAACGTTATGTAGTTATACTAGCAACATATTCCTCCAAGGCCAGCAACGCATCAGTAACTCTTCTTGTGTTGCAGATGTCCATGGGCGGCGGTGACCACTTACCATCAGGTGGCCCGTCTGCTCGTTTGCCTTCCTTTTACATAAAAAAAATAAAAATAAAAAAAATAAACAATGATTCAGCTTCGGTTACGTATAAATATAAATGTATATCGTATATCATATTTCTCCTTTTTGGGGCTATTTAGTAATCCACCCTTAGTGGATCTTTACACAAGAGAAGGAATATTTCCGCAAATTTCAATATGCCAAAAATCAATGCGTTACGGCCCTTAAGGTATCGCGCTAAGTCACTAAAGCATGGTAAATCTCTTTAGGTATTAGATTACATCATTAAAGCCTTCGCTGCTAGTCGTTATTATTGTATTTATCATTTTCTGATAATTTCCAAAGGGAATAATTTATTAACAAAAGGCTCAGACAGACTTATAAATTAAGTATACCTAATTAAACAGTTCAGTCAAACTATTTTGAGACGATGATTACGTAGATGTTTATTTTTTTTATTATTGGATAGGGCGGCAAACGAGCTGACAGATTACCTGGCGGAAAGTAAATGCTGGCGTCGATGTATATTTGCAACACCAAAGGAGATACAAAATGCGTTGCCGGCCTTTTAGGGGGTATGGAAGGGAAATTAATGAGGAAGGGGTGGGGAATTGGGCCTCTGGTACCCTCACTCACGCGGCCAAAACACGACGCAAGCGTCATTTTACGCCGGTTTTCTGAGAGTTCGTGGTATCACTCCGGTCGAGCAGGCCCATTCGTGCAAATGCATAGCTCTCCCACGGTAATTAATTATATTAGATACTCCCTTAGACTTGCTCATGTCAAAATGAAATAACATAAACTTGGACAAGTTCACCAACATCTAACATGGTATTGGAAACCTATAAGTATAAACGTATATTATAAGCTTATTTGCCGTGTAAGCTATGGTAAGATATGCACTTTCGGTCAGGCTGGTTTACATTAGTACGAACCAGTATATCAACTGGAATCGAGCCCACGATCTTCAGGAGTCACGCACGAGGTCGATAGCTATGCAATACGGAGTGTTGTACTAAATTATGTATTGCATCGCATGTGGTGCATTCGAAGTTTTGCTTTGGAATTTCTTGTACTTGTATACATGATCGATTACTTTACTGGAACTGGATTTAGATTTGACTTTTTTGGACAGGATTTTTTGTAACAATTAATAATTTGCCGTCAAAAATGCAGAATCCAAATCCATCATCAATGCGGAAACATGTATTTCAGCTGTTATTTGATAGACAGAGATAAAAAGTTTGGTTATCATGACGGAGTTCTCAAATGCTTTGTATTTTCATTCACCGTGCTTAGTGGTGAAGAACATCATCGAGAATTTCGGGAGAAACTTTGAAAACTTGTTCCAGTGGAATATTTAAGGGCTCTACTATACCAACAAATGTTACGAACTAAAGTGACTTTCTTTGTAACGTTTAGGTACATGACATAAGCGCTGAACCTATTTTAATTAAATATTTGTACATAATTTGGACAACATAGCAACATATACATTATGTATGTTCACTCATAAAAATTGCTGTCACATTCACATACTTGTGTACTCAATTTGAATAAATGTATGTATGCTGCAGTCAGATATTTTATTGGCAGACTAGTCTAAACTTTAATTGGCGACATTTACTTGATCACCAAAGCCGTCCATAGTATTTTAATTCATACTTTTAATTACAAGAACGCCTCACTGTTATTTAAGGAAGTGTGATAGAAGCTGATAATAACAATCTCTAGTTTCAAAAGCCTGAATTATATTACGTTACTAGTGGATTGAAAAAGAGATCAAGACATTAATGTCCAGGCTTTTGAAAAATACATTTATGTGTGTTTCATGATATTGATTTTATAATGTCAGGACTTTTTTTGGATGGTTTTTTATTGTCGCAGGTCAGATTTTTTTATTGGAGCGGTCGGTATATATGAGATTGCACTTACTAAAACCACGGTAGCCACGCAAGCACGGTAACGGAGAGGCTGCGGAATCATTTACGTATGCGCGTCAGCTACCCCTTCCGTGTGTTGCTCCGCTCGTAGCCGGCATAGCACGTCTCAGGCGGGCGAAGAACGGTCTCGCCCTCCCCACACCCTGTCGCCGTTGCGTACACCGGCAGTTCGGGACCATAACCAAACTACGTTCCTCCTCGCGGCCGTATGAATATCTGTATGCCGTAAGGATGTGTGAGACCCTCATCTCATGCACCCAAGGCCTGAGGGAATGCTCTATTTATTCCGCCCCGGAAACAACAAGATCAGTGAAGAAATTATTAAGCCTTTTAATCTCATATAAATATATTGATAAAGAAAACATAAAAATTTTAATATTACTCAACCAAGTTACTAGACAACAACAAGCTCTTCGTTACTATGAATCACCTATCAAGCGCCCTCCTATTCAATAAAGTGTCCGATTTGATGACTTAACTACAACATATTATACACTACTATGTCACAATCGCTACCGATTTAATCCTTACTACAGACATACGATCGACAAATATTAATGACTCCTAACCTTTAACATCATAGCTTTAAGAATTGAAATCGCGTGCGCTAAAGTTCCTCAATATCAATTGTTACGCGATGCGAATATATTAAGGCCTTCCATTTCTAGTGCAATAATGTCTCTCTATTCTCTCGTAATGAGAATGTTTGTATCATATCTGACACCTTTGTTATCGTCAACATAGATAATGTATGGAATTCCTCGGGATTGTATTCTTCTCTATTTATTACACTATAGGGAGCTGTAACTTTCGTTATGTTGGCTTGTTCTTTTGTAGTAAATAGGTAATACATTTCGACAAGTACGCTACGGTACGGCTATTTGATGTTTTACTCTTAACTATTAATATAGATACAAACGTAACAAAAACGTAAGGCCATAGGCCTCTTCTCCTATTAAGGAGAAGGTACGGAGCTTAATCCACAATCCAACGATGTTTTCCTTCACCGCAGAGCTCGAGATGAATTTAAACACAAATTTAGCACTTGAAAATCCAGCGGTGTTAGCCAGGGTTTGAACCCGTGACCTTTGGTTAAGATCCACGTGTTCGCACCACTAGGTCATTTCGGCTCAACTTAAAGCATAACCTTATCAAAACATGAAATTTGATCCAAATCGCTTCGTCTATTTTTGAGGTAGAAAAAATAAATTTAATGAGTTATAGACATGTTACTCGTTTTAGAATATATTAAAGAAAGTTATAAAATGTTTATTGTAAGTCTCAAAGAAATCAGCTCATTTTTTCAACCGCTTCAAAAGTTTCCCTTACGTCTTAATAATTAAGAAACAACTCACACGAAACATCTTTCCGTATCATTGTGCAGTTTTAGGTCAACGAGCCGCTCACAGAGACAGAGCATTGTGTACCGCGCAAAGAAATGCAGGATACATCTGCGGTTATTTTGAAAACCAAATTCGATTGTATAACTCGTGGCTTATATCAGTGTTTCTCAATATTTTTCTTGGAGATCCAAAGATTTGATGTAATTGGTAGCCTAAGTTGAGAAATTTTCGTCAATCAATTCTTAAACTCTGGACCCCGGCCTAAAAAGAGCAGAACAATAAGTTTGACGTGTATGTATGTTTGTCTATGCCTGGCGGACCAATTTTTATGTGTATTTTTTTATATTTTGTTATAAAGATCTAATCAGACGTTTGAATATCATCATATTTTATAGTGTTTCGAAGGATTTAAGCAGTTTCTACTATTCTGATCGATTCTATACTGTGACTTCAGTGACATAACACAGTTGCGTAACCTTGACCTCATACCGCAGCCTCCCCAACTCCTCGCCAACTAACAGCAGAAGTATCGTGTTGGTACTTGTTGATAATGGCCTCATTAAAGAAATTGTCAGGTTTTCCAAAATTTTCAATTTTTTCTTCTTGTTACATTTTAAAGATTCTATAAATATTTTAGCTTTGGAAGTCATATAGCAGTACTAGGGATTTCGTTAATAGCTGAAAAGCACCAAATTTTGATTTTCCTTTTCAGATATTTCCATCAACTTTATTTCAGGAGCTGCTTACCTTTTTTAAATTCAAGAACGCAATGTCATAAATCGAAAAGTATTACGAAACTTCTAGATATTTTATAATGATTATATAATGAAATAACATTAGTTTCAAATACATATCAATTGTATACTTTCTCGTAGAAATCTCGAAGTTGCTCGCAGCAGCCGTGTTCAGGGAGGCACAGATTGAGAGGCACTGGCTTACATAACATGAGCTTGAAGTCTCACTTCGAGTGACGGTTACCTTGGATCTGTCAAACAGCGGTATATCACATTGATTTGCTTTGTAGATTCGTTACTGAGATAGTTCATTTGCCAATATTCGTAAGGGTTTGGACACACTAAGTAAATAAAACTGCGTCTAAAAACTAATTATTTTTTTATAAGAGTAAGGTAGAGTCAGTTTTCGTCGATAACAATCTATCTATGACTATCATACTTATTCCCTTACTTATCATGGATAAGAATACAAGATGGTGGTCGGCCATATTAGATCCAATAACTGTTATTAATCTTTAGTTTGAATAAACCAGGAAACACATCGTTAAACGTTATGTTATATTTAGACATATTTTAAAACTATTTTTATTTTTAAACCTACACGCTTATATGCATGGTAAATTACCTGTACAATATAGTCAAATCTCAAAGTATGAATTTAAATAAAAAAAATCTACGACATTTTGTAGGCAAAATGTAAAGGTGCGCTTTCCGGTAATTTTCTTTACTGCATTGAAGCTGATGTTATCTCTTTCAATTTCTGAACGAGAATAACTTTCCGATTTCATTTATCTTTGAAATATATGGCAGTTAACTTATAAAGTATAACATTTTGGCTTCTTTATAAGATCCTGAACACTAATCGTGCTATTGCTTTATTATTATTATTTTTCCTTTTTTTCATATTTCTAATACTAAGACAAAATTTGAGCTTTGAGCACTGCATAAAAATATTTTTGATGATTTGATATTAGTTATTATTTTTTTTGAAAAGCTAACAAAATCGAATTAAAGATTAGTACCGACAATATTCTCTCATTAAAACAGTTTACGCCATGAATGAGTCCAAAACCGCATAATTTCCTCAATGTTTTAGAAAGACAACATAAAACAAATTCAGCTCATCTGTAGGCAGTAGCTAGTTTATTTATATAACTTTTATTGCGGTATCTGCACAAGTATCTACAGCAAATTCAGGAATACCGCATTGCATAGAATGAAGTAAAATTCCTATATTTTTCACTTTTTAAAAAGTACATAATAGCACACGATCACGATATTCGTGTCTTCTACGATAGGTTAAAAACTTTAAAACTATCGCGATACCATTAATCTTTTCTCATTAAAAACTCTTCTTTTTTCCTGAATTTCAAAATTAATTTATTTCAAAAATTTTCTTAACGATCTAATCTTTAAACCAATCACAAAATTAAACGTCATTTGATTTTGAATATTAACATAACGCCGAAAAGGAAAATGATGTAGACATTACTTTTGTTCATAGATAATAAATAATAATTTAACACGAAATATTTATTTCATTAATTTAAATAAAAAAAAATCAGTCGAATTTAGGTGATAACAAAAAATCTGATGCTAATGATGATGCTTTAATTGTTAACATGACGAATACAAGGCTGGTTAGTCGCGAGATACCCTACACCGTAGAAGAGAAGAGAAGAGAAGCTTAAACGCCACAAACGTTAATTCTAATTTATTAAATTCATAATATGATATAAAAAGTTTTTGGTAGTTGTGACGTTTGTTATATAAGCGGTGATGCTCAGCAGAGGTGCATGTCGACGAATGTCTTCTTGTCTTTGAATGTTGGGCCCCAAGCGCCGTAATTCTTCTGCTCCGGCTTTTTCTTTTCTTGGATTGACTGGCTGGCTATGGGTTTTCTGTAACAAAGAAATCAGTCAAATATAGTAAAATAATTAACAGAAATAAATGTTGAAAAGTTTGGGCTCTAAAGTTTCTACCCAGGGACATTTATTAAAGAATAAAAACAAAGTTTAAAAAATTACGAAGTCAAATAATTAGGTAAACTAATTATACTTAGGCACTACAAAGATATTCTTCAAAAGTCTCTTTCTAAGTTCAAATGGAATATAGAAATATTTTCTTCATTCATTATAAAAGATATTTAAAGGTAATACAATGCAATATAGGTACAACTTCTAGCTCTACAATAACCGTTGGAACATTTTTGACGGTAGCACCACGTTCTGAATACATAAGCCGGCATGTCACATCTATCATTGTTCTTGCATGGATTTAGGTGCATGTGCAATCGACAATGCCTGACGTGACAGGTGGTGGCTAAAACTGTACCTACTGCGATTGTTGAGCACAGGCGCTATCAAGCTATTCTATCATCTGACAGTTGAATCATCGGCTTAAATAGGAACCACGTTATAAGCGGCTTTTATGAATGATTCGTCTTTTAGCTGATATTTGGTCGTGTCATTTTAATGTACTAATTAAATGTATTAAAACAAAGGGCGAACAGCTTAATTGGCGTTTACTAGGCATAAATAGTGTTCACTTTTTTGTTAGACTTTGTTTTTATGACGGCATAGACTTGTTGCCAACTAAATTATATTTTCAAGCATAATATTATGACAGGACTAAGTTAGAGCATGTTTACTAATTTTTACAATCATTATTATGTGGCACATCAATAAATAATTATGGAATGGAGAGGTGAAAAAACGACGTGGCTCGTGACCGATTCGTGTGTGGCGCGAGTTCCATTTCTTGTCGGCACCAACATCTCAAAAACTTGGTTTTGGTATACAATAGTATTTATATGAGCAATAAAAGCTTGAAACAAATAAATAAAAAG
This sequence comes from Junonia grisea, assembly GCA_018235645.1. Taxonomy (NCBI): domain Eukaryota; kingdom Metazoa; phylum Arthropoda; class Insecta; order Lepidoptera; family Nymphalidae; genus Junonia; species Junonia grisea. The sequence goes on along the minus strand of DVXP01001275.1, from coordinate 7,543 downwards.
AACGTCTAACAGTACTCACTTGATAGGAGCAGACACATCGAATTGCTTGCAAGCGTAAGTAGCCTTGGTGGCTGTTTTGCATTCATCGCCGCGTGCCATGTTGAACGTGGGGTGATGGGAGATGACGATGATGATGAGGAAGAGCAGATCTGTCTACGGCACGTGCTGGATGTGGGTGAGGACGGCGTGCTCCAGACGGTTTCCGGTATTAGCCCGACGACTACCCTTGCGGGTGCACAGGTTTTTAGCTAGCCTGGAAGAGGAAAAGATTATGGATTAAACTTGGTATAATGTGTCAGTACAATATGCCAGCAACCGTAAGATCTAGGGACTTGAAAGTTAGCAATAACACATTACAGTTCAATTAAAAATGCGGAATCGCGTCCGGAATTAGATTAAAATGACGCTGCGTGGTAAAATACAATACAACACCTTAATTGACATTATTCCATACTTATGAAAGTATTAAATAGAATCAACATTTTTATACGTTTGACGAGATGACAAACTATGCGATTCGCTTTGTAAGATGTTTTTAAGACTAGCCAGCATGCTTGATTGTATTTCAAATAGATCCTAAAACGTTACAATCTTTGACACTTATCAAGATGTTTAGTGTGTGAAAACAAAAACTAACTTTAACATTGAATCGAAAACCTTAATCTCTTAACAAGGTAAACATAAAAAATCTTTAAAACAATAGACATTGGAGTTGACTTCTTCAACAAGCATTATAAATTATTTTAACAAGTTGTTTTCCTCAAAGTAACTTATAATGCAGTTAATTATGTAATTTAAAAGGCGTAGATGTGCATAAACTTATTATATGCATAAGATTATCATAATAAAATAAAGTCCGACTTGACAAACTGGTCAGACTGCCTGATGCAATAGTAACCACTATGCCATCACACTGATTTAAATATTGTTTGTAAGGGTTTTGAATATAAATTACATTAATAAAGATAATGGGAATTTTAATCCTAACAATTTAGTTGTTTTTTCTCACCCAAAAATTTTTCTGTTGTCTATATTTTACCTAAAATCGAATCTTGCCTGTGAAAGTTTGGTACATATGTACATAAACCTATGTTTATTCGGATTTGAATATTTAAAACTAATTTTACGATTTAAAAATGCGAATAAAAAATTCCTATACATAATTATAAAATTTCGCTTTAAATACTGTAAATTGAAATAACATTTTATGGTATTTAGGTATTTAAATTTCCGTAAAAGTTATCATAAAGAAACATTTGATGTGATCTTGAAGCGTTCAAGTTAATAAAAAATGTTTTCTTAATTTCTTTTAGCTATTCTTCGTCTAGACTCAGCGAATCTTTTCAGCGAATATGTCATGTCGACTGAGACATCTAAGACACTTAGATTTAGGTCAAATGTCTGACTTAGTTCTCACTCTAACTTTACCAAAAGCTATATAAAATAAATAAATAGCTGTAACACTATTTCGTGATATAAGTTGTGTAGTATTTTGTTATTGTAGAAATTTTATTGTATGTATATATGCCCGCATGTATGTAAGTTAAGAACCTGGAAAACAGCTCGCTTTTTCGGGATAAAAGTTATATCTAGACTCCTATTATTTCATCTAGACTTCTAACTTCACATCTGCGACACATTATAGCAATCGGTTTCGATGGCATAATGATTTGCAGAGGTTTAAGGATTATCCTTAAGGCAAAGTAAGTAGACTCGTGCCTCGCAGTGCGAGTTAAGTAGGGGGCGCGCGAGCAAAATCGTAAATGTAATAATTGTAATGGATGACCTTTATAGCTGAAATGGTATAATTAAGATAGAGAAAGCTGTGTGACGACCTTTTTTATAGCTGAACTGGTAACTTTAAGGTAAAAAGGGTCTTTTGTTTTCAGTGAGAGGCGGTATTTGTTTCAGTGCCTAAGGGCAGCAAATATTTTATAATACGCCAGTGCGGGATACTAAATATACGCAGCTAAAGCCGCGGTTCTAAGTAGTATTTTAATAGTTTCTTGTTTTTTGAGATTATAAAGAATTTATTAATTTTCAATTTTAATTTCTCTCAAAGTTTTTTGATCTTTAATATGAGTAACAAACATAGTGTGTTTACAACTTTACACACTAACAGAAAGTTTACACTCTCACAAACTTTCACATTTATTAATGATTAAAATCGAAGCTATAATTAAATAATTTAAATTTTTAAAGACAATATGTCCTAAAATATCTTAATGGTTATAAATTTATTTTCCTTTAAGACTTCTGAGATTTCTACTCTATAAGTCTAAATACTAATTTGGGGAAAAATTGAAAAACCCAAAAAAAAATAAACCACCAAAAAATTGACTAATTTCAATTTAATTCTCATAACAATGTATTTAAATGATTTGTCATTATGAATTATAATAGAAGACGTCACGAGGTCCCGCTACTTATTGAGATAACAAAAAATTTCCACGATTAAAGATGTATATGGAACAAGTTTTTAAAATATTCTCAATGATTATTATAATCGTGACGACGACATCAAATGTAACACGTGCAAGGCAAGATGGCAACACACGAAATATTTTCTATTTTCGGCCATTTCTTGTGACTCTTTATTGACCTTTATAAAAAATCTGACATTTTATATTTAAAATTTTTGAAATCACTAAGGAAAAAGTTAAATAATTTTATGCTATTTATAAAATTATAGACAAGTGACTCAACGTGTAGAGAAGTGTATTTTATCATAGCGGAAATAGGTTTCTTTTTTTGTTTAACGTAACACAGCCTGTACATATCCCACTGCTGGCATAGGCCTCTTCTCCTATTAGGGAGAAGGTATGGAGCTTAATCCACCACGCTACCCCACTGTGGATTGGTGTCAATATACATGTGTCAGAATTTCTTCCAACACATGCAGGTTTTCTTACGATATTTTCCTTCACCGCGAAGCTCGAGATAAATTTAAACACAAATTTAGCACTTGAAAATCCAGCGGTGCTAGCCAGGGTTTGAACCCTCGACCTTTGGTTAGGATCCACGTGTTCGCACCACTAGGCCATCTCGGCTCGGTTCTTTTTTGTTTGGGTGATCAAAGTGTAATTCTTCAGTAAATGATTTTATCTATCAGTAGCAGAAAAAAATGAAGAAAATTAATTTCCTTATTCTCTTCCTACGTAAAAGCTTCGTGGTTGTTACATCGGAATTTTTTTTGCTCTAAACTTTCATAAGCTTAGGACGTACGATATACAGCATCACGCCATGATGACTCATAGGGGCGCTAGAGGTCTATAAACGCAGGTCATATAGCGAAGGCGAGCTAGTTTTTAATGAATTGAGATGTATTTTAATAATATTCAGACAATGCAGAATCTCATAAGATCGTAAACTTTTTCTTGTTTTTATATAAGTTCAATGACTACGAGAAGGTATTATGTCACGCGAGTATGAGGTGAAGCGCACGCGCAGGCCGCGTGGTCGACCGGTCACCTAGAAAACAACGCATAGATTTAAAGCACTCCTTGTAAACACTGACCGGTTGTTGAAATAAATAAAATCGTCACAGATTATAACTACACCGTTTTCCTTATATTTTTAAAAAATAATCGTTAAACAAGGAAAATTTTTATAATATGTCGTTTGGACAGAATTGACTTGATTTTACAAAAAAAAATGTATCAAAGTATTACTATTTGAATTCTTACTTGTTGTAGAAATAGTAATAATATTTTTAGTAAACTCTCAGTTTTTTTTAGACTTTTAATTTTGTTTAAATATACTTTAAAAACCTCAGGTTCCTGGATGACCACGCTTCGCTCGGCGTTTGGCAGCATCTTGTTGGGATTTGAAGTGCCAGAAAAATTGATTAAGCAAAATCTTATCTAAATACCAATTTGATCCAATCTTTTAAAGTCGTTTTCGAAATATAAATACTAACTTATAAGAATCTATAGATCGATATAAAATATTGATATACTTATACAAGAATTACGCGTTTAAGATAAGATAAAGCTTATACTACCTATACCTATGTATGGTATACTTAAAAAATGAAGGTTTTTGCTATCACTTTTACTGTTACCATTACCATAAGAAAATATAGAATAATGTCTGTAACAAAATGACATAAAGATACGTAAAATCTGCTTTATCTGGAACAATTTTACATATAAATACAAATACACAAATACAAACACACAAATACAAAGTTATTCTTTTTCAGGAGAGAAAGCTCAAGCTAAAAGCTCGATCGTATGAAATTAATGCAATAAAAATATCTTTGTCACCTTTCTTTTACCCAATAATTTTACGTGTACATCGTAAAATTCTACAGTGATTTCGCCTGTGCTTTTTCAGTTTATTTTTTTAAGGATTTTGTTTTAAAACTTACACTTTCGAACCGATTATGATGGAATTCTATGGGACCAATCTCTATAAAAACAAATTAATTGAATTTTCAAAATCGTATCATTTCTTAATATTAAAGTTTGTTAAAGCCGTCATTCTTAACAAAAGTATTGGCACATTTTTAGGGCAAATGATTGTAATTTCTATGCAAAGGGAAAGGTAGTTAACATTCTTGCCACCATTCTACGCGGGATTTCTGCTATGCTGGTTAATCATTTATTTTACCTCCTGCACATTTTTAACCGACTTCAAAGGACAAGTATCAAAATTTGACTGTATGTCATGAATGTGTTGTGTGTGATTAAGTGTAAAAATGAAAATAAACTCGCAACATAAAGCAGTAAAGTTAAGCACCTACGTCTAAATAAATACTTTCTATTTTTTAGTGTTTATATATATGTTCTTTATTGCACATTAACAGTTTTAGAGTAATTTTTCATATAACAACATAATTTATAAAGGACTCTTTACATTTTTGCACCCTCAAATTAAACTAGGAGGGAAGGGTTTAATTAAGTATTTCAATATATAATTGTTGACGTTTCTTTGACAGCACCGAACAATATCCTTCCTGTTTTCACCATCCTACGTGACATTGGCGAAATTATATGCGCTCAATTGCTCATGTAGCACAACTAAAAGCCATAACGTAATAAAAATTTAAAAAAAAAAATTATATATAATAAACGATAAAAATATTTAAAAAAACCCACGTGTGTTTCAAGCGACTCGTTTTTAAACGTTGTTGTGCCAAGTAACAGCCTTAAATGTATCCTCTATTTTTGAAGAAGGAAAAAGCATATCCTGTCATACAACTCGTGCGTGCAGTCCATAATAGATTTAAAACAAACAATGTAAAATGTAAGATAATATGCTAAAATTTGCGATTATAATTTATTAAACAAGGAAAAAGTTAGACTGATTTACACAATTGTCTTCCTCAAATGAATTTAAAAAAAGACAGACTGAATTCACAATGATCTGATAATGATTCATGACTAGGATATGTGTATGTGACTAAATAGAAATGTAATAGATAAATCACTTAATAAAATCTCGGAAAAAGTAAGATAAAATTGGATAATAAACATTAAATCGACGTTTCAACCTCATAGTAATAGTAACTAAAATTTTTCTCCTAAGTAGGTAACTTAACACACACTGTTATACATACCTGTATACCTGTACTATTTTATACAAGATCAATACATGTTATGTGTTTTAATTGAAATTGTTTAAACGAAATATGATTTCAAGGCCATACACAAAAAATTATCTCAACCGGATCAGTAGTTTAGTCTCTAGACAGTTTTTAGGTTTCAGCACAGTTTTCACATGATGTACCTACATAGAAATGTAAACAACGAATGCACCTAACTACTAGAAACATGAATAAAAAAATATCCAACGTTGCCGCTTTGATAAAATACGTTACTCAACGTATGAAGATGATTTACAGGCTGTTTGCACTTTATTTCCACTATTAAGCTATTTAATATGTTAGAAAAAAGTTTTTTCGTATTTTTCGTAGTATTTATTTTTCTACTGGTCCGTTTTAGTTACAATTAGTACCCATAGTCCGCATTAACCCTGTATATCCCTGATACTTTCTCTTAAATTCAAAATCATCGCTCGATCTCTTTCACTATCATTCAGTCATCCAACAACAATAAAAACACATAAAACTTACTGGTTATGATGCGCAGTGAGTCTGTTAGGATCTGACGCGTTGCGGTGCTTGCCGCGTCGTGGAGCGTCACGTTCGCGGCAACTCTCCGCGCGGTTGACGCCGCGGGACGCGTTCGCGCCCTTCCAACTGGTGGGGGAGAGGCATTATGTTTATTATATTGTAAATAAAAATAAGGTAGCAGCTTTATTGTGCGTTATATTCATATGTATAGAGGAAGATAAACTATTGAAAAAATATTTTTTAGAGTTGATTTTATGTGTGTATATCATTAATGTATTTAATTTAGTAAAGTTTAAATGTAAAATATTTTGACATCGTTCGCGACAGTTCTCCACGCGGTTGACGTCGCGGGACGCGTTCGCGCTCTTCCAACTGGGGAGAAGCATTATGTTTTTTTAACGGATATTTTTAAATGGCTGTGTTTTGTGAATGTTTTGTGAAGTTTTGAATGTGTTTGATTTGAATATTTCAATAAAAAGTAAATAGCCTTTTATTAACGTGAGATACTAAATAATGTTTCTATGAACAATATTTTATTGTCATTTTCATTAATATAAAACATAAAATAATAAATAATAATGGTATAGATTCTAAATAATAATATTATTATGCTATCCAATCTATTTAACAATAATTTAAACAATATATAATAATTTTAACAATAATATTAGACTGACCTTTCATAAATTTTCTTTTAGACAACTTTTTAAATGAACTAACGCCATCTAGTAGCAAGTAGCATCACTATTTCAACGGGATAAAAATAACAACCAAATACATCAGTAAACACTTTACAACTGTAAAAGCCCTCTGTGAGTTCAATATAAAACTACTCGGCGCCACCTAGCGGCGAGTGTCCACAACTAACGTGATTCTTACAACTTCGCAGAGATGGCGCCACAGTGGCAAATTAATGAAACTTTGTTTTTCATTTCATTGTATGTTTTCCAACATAAAAACAATGAAGTGATAAAAATACCATTTCTAATAGTATAATTAATCGAAAAATATCTAAAATAGAAAAAGCATGTACGTATACGCAGTAAATACTTTTACTTTTTGTCTAATGAAGGCTGTTTGAAACACGGGCGTAGCCAGGATTTAGTTTCGGGGGGGGTTCATCGCGGGCTTAGTCAGGATGTGGTTTCGGGAGGGGTAGGCGGCGGGAAGGGGGGGGGGGAGTGTGGTTCATTAATATGGAAAAAAATTTAATTTTTCCTGTTCTTGTTAGTTTTCTTGTCCAAATCGAATAAATTTGAAAAAATGTAATTTTTTGCTATTTTCATATGTATATTATATCTTGAGAACGTTGTTCAAGTTTTTAAGGCGACCCAAGTAGTAGTTTCTGAGATACAACCTTGGGAAGGTGATTCATTCATTTAATTATTTTTTTTTTATAAAACATACACCAAGGACTTTTGAATCGATCAACTCCTACAGACCGCGCTCGTCTACTCGCTGTTT
>DVXP01001274.1:0-15600 GCA_018235645.1 Junonia grisea | reverse complement strand
GTATTCCAAATATGCCACACCTACTCTATTATTTTGATTTAAAAATAAAATTGCAGTAAAACAACTTTTTATTTTCAATTTTTCCATTTATTATTGTGACTATTATTATTCTATTAACGTAAAGAACAACAAACTGATTTTAAAATTGAGTAGATATATTTATATCTAGAAGTTCGGTTTTATCGATTATATAAATCGATCACTAACCTTCAAAATTCGTCAGCATTCGCACGTCTCTAATTTAAACAATAGGAATGTCAGTTGTCATTTGACAAGTTTCGTCGATTTTGAGTCGAATGTTTTTTAAATAAGATTTTTTAATATTAATCTTCGTAAAAATGGCATAATATGTGTTAATATACCAAGTTAAGACATGCGAAATATCTGTGAAAGTGTTACTTGCGACGTATAATGTGTGATCGTGTGGTAATGTAGACCGAAAAGTTTGTTTACATTGTGCGCATATAAATTTGGAACGGACTATAGTTATAAGTATAATAGCTTCCTTAAAATGTTATTTTTGATCATTATCAAGGTGACCAATCAGCTTAACCATAAGATTATTACACAGTTAATATACAGAGAAACCCAGCAATGCACTACCAAAATCTCTCATATTGGAGACGTCCATGCACAACAATGATTGCTTAGAAATCAGATTAGGGAAGTGTCAACTTGTTCACCAGTTTTTTAATTTAAAAAAATCAACAAATTACCTACTACTTAATATGTAAAAATATTAGCTTACACTTGAAGGGCACTAACCTGGAATGACATAGGACATATAGAACACTGATACACTGTCTCCCCGCAGGCATTCCTAGCCTTCTCCAGGTCCTCATCATCAGCAGCGGCCGCCGCAGCCAGGGCATCTCGCTCCACCATGATGATATCATCCTCGCTATACGCCCCCCCTGAATTCACTCCCGGTCCCCCCACCACTATGAAAACATCTATTTTCTGGGTCAACTCATGGAGTCTTCTTCGTAAAGCACGAATTTTTTCACTTAAAGGCGGCACTGCTCTCGTACTCAAGGCTGTGCTGAACTCGTAAGCTTCAATTGCACGACGTATGCAGCTGGCACACAATCTGCCTTCAGGGACCACCTACAAGCGAAAATATAAACGATAAACGTTGAATAATTTATGATATACGAAGAAATTATATTATAAGTAATTTATATTTTTGTACCTTATTGTTGTTTATGTGCAAGAGCATGGCCCGCAGGGGAACTTGCATCGGCGGTGCACCCGCGTCATGTTCTTCGGGAGTAAACAGATCCCCGCCGCCGCCGCAAACGGAACACGTTTCCGTTTCGCTTTCCACTTTCATTACTGCTGTAGCCATTTCTTGTTAATGTTTTAAGATAATAAACTTTTCTATCATAGTTTGTTTTATTTTATTAGAAATATAAATTAGCGGCAATAACAGATGCGAAAGGCTACGCTGTCGTCTGTCAAACTTTGACACTTTCAGAAAATTCGGATTGCCAATGACGTTGACATTTTTTGTATGTTTAGCAATTACCTGTCTACCAAAATTTTGGTTTTTCTATGTTCTAATAAATAGGAAAACGTAACTTTATGTACTTAAGATATCTAATAAATTACTCATTTTTTTGTACTTCGTCCTGCTGTTAGATATATCTACAATACTCAATACGTGATATTCTTAAAATATCTACTTTTTTTGCGAATATTTTTTGTCTGTGACCAGCTGCTCGCCGCCATTGTTTGTTTGTAAAATTGAGGCATCAGTAAATTTTAATTTTCATCTATTTCCATCTGAAGATTACTAGATATTACTAGAGTTCGTGTGTGGTGTTGTGTTGTAATATCTTCTAAAATGTCTATCGGTGTGCCTATTAAAGTATTACACGAGGCCGAAGGCCATGTAGTGACCTGTGAAACAAATACCGGCGAAGTTTACCGCGGAAAACTGATCGAAGCTGAAGACAACATGAATTGCCAAATGACGCAGGTTACAGTCACATATAGAGATGGCAGAGTGGCTCAGCTAGAAAATGTATACATCAGAGGGTCCAAGATCCGTTTCCTAATATTACCAGATATGTTGAAGAATGCCCCAATGTTTAAACGACAAGGGAATAAGCCCACAGCTGGACGTGGGAAAAGCGCTATATTACGAGCACAAGGTCAGTATTTCATAGTATTCATTAAGAAAACTTACACCTCTTTGTTTGTTTACAAACAAAACAAATTGCCATCCTGCTTATCTTATGACTTCTGAATCTACAAGCACTATAGAGTACTGGGAATAAGTAACATCAGCATCGATCATAAACTTCGAGGAGGTTTTTCCCAAAAAACTAAATGCTTAACAACAAAACTTACCAAATTATTAAAACTTATGTTGATACTTGATAGAAATTCTGTCATAGAACTAAGTCATCACTTTTAAGTGTATTTTACAAGGAATAATGTTAAGTTTTGTAAAGCATGAAAATAATGACACATATCACAACTTATAATTTAATAAAACCATACAAAATTTTGTTACTATGCTACAAAAATGTTAATTAAAATAAATGAATCAAATAGTATATTTAAATTACATAAGGAAAATGACCTCTATAGAAACATTATTAAGACATAAAAATGTGTTTATTTCAGCTGCGGGTCGAGGTAGAGCAGGTGGTAGGGGCGGGGGGCATCGCGGAGGCTGGCAGGGCGGCTCCGGGCCTTCTAGACGATAGTCATAGCTTTAGTTTAGCATCTCATCTCTACACTCCAGTTTTACTACTAGGACTATTATAACTAATTACATACATTGGAACATCCCTGTCTGGTCTACTGCTGTACTTATCACTAGAAATGATAAATATTTGGGTATATTGTGAAATACAATCAAGTATACTTGTCGGTTATAATGACATGTAAATATATTTAGACCCCACGGACCAATGTCCTCTATGTTTTATCAACACATTGGTGAAATAATATGTGACAAATTGACACAATTAAAGGCACTAAGCAAAGAACTGAACTTCTAGGTGAAGGATTAACCAAATAAATTCACACTATTGTAGGGTGTTATCAAAATTTAATTTGGTCTGGATTCTCGACCCCACCGAACAATCTCCATTGTGCTTTTTCTACCTCACGTGACATTGGCAAAATAAAATGTGTTTAATTGCCACAAATAATGTACGCTAAGCAAGAAATTTGTCTTGGTGGAGAGTTAATCAAATAAATTCACACTATTTTAGGATGTGAAAAATCTCCATTGTGTTTTCTCTGTCCTACATGACATTGGCGAAATAAAATGTGTTGAATTGCCACAACTAAAAGCCGCTAAATAAAGAACTGAATAGATCTAATATCAGAGATAGCATTTTTTTGCTTACATTGGTATTGGTTAATGCATGTGTTACTGAGATTTTGGTAATTTTTATTACTTTTCAATACTGTGAACTTTGTATTTGGATTTATTGGTTTTACTAACATAATTTCGTTCTGATTGTGGGTCAGAAATAAAATTCCTACTAATCCACCTGTTTTCCATATTATTTGATTTGGAAATCTCAGCATAGAAGAATGTCATGACTTCTCTGTCCTCTGTGATATAGGATATGTGCTAATATGGCACAACTACGAGTCATTAAAACCAAAAAATAACTGATTAAGCTGGGTTGTATTTCTGAATATACTCAATGGTAGATAATACAGCAGTTGTCATTAAGATAAAACTTAAAATGTTAAGAATTGATGACAAAATACTTGTCTTTTGTCATATAAATTGCTACATTTTGTATGTAAAAATAAATAAAACCGACTCTAGGAAAACATTTGAATTTATTACAATAATTCATACTACATTAACTAGTGATTATTTATCTGTATCATACAATTTTTGTACCATACAAATTTTGTAAAAACTCTACTATAAGTATGAAAAACAAATATAACTTACTATAAGAGTATTTTAATTTTGAACTCGACAAGAAGGGATTCGCCAAAGTTTTCTAGAATGAGATGGTTCGTAAGTCAATAGTCAAGTATTTGATATATCTTGTATGCAGTGTGCCTGCGATTTGTGATATGAGGTTGAATAAAACGACTCGGTATGCAATCATTTGTTTTATTTCCTTCAATGACCAATTTTTTGATAGTATGGAACTTAAAATAATAAATTAAAGCTTTTTACAGACTGATTCCACAATATACAGTAAATATTATTAGCCACAATTTAACTGTTGCTATCTAATTATGCATTATTTCTATGTTTTACCTACTTAAAATTTTAATATTGAAACCAGGACTAAACTGATAGAATGTTGTTTGGTTAGATGGCAACAGTTATCGACAATTAAGTATCAGGTACTTAGTGTTACAGTCTTGCAATTTTACATAGCAAATTTTTATCAAGAACTAATTTCGCATATTTTTTTCAAACTGAAATATCATTGAAGATTATTGCATACATCTTATCTTGTCATGGTGTCTGCTTCTATAGACAATGGTAGAGCTACCCACAACCATAACGCTACCCACTAAATTATCACAATACCTTATGTAACAACTACTTTTAGTACAAAAATATCTTGTACATAATATGGCCCATTTTCGTCCAATTTGTATAAATATGTGCTAACGAAATTGTGAAAATATAGTTTCACTCGCCAATTAAAATTATCATAAATTTTAATTTTAAACTGTTTATTATTTATGTTTGTTAATTAATTATCAAGTCATTGACCTGGCGATATTATTTTTTTTTTACTATGAAGGTTTAGGTGCAGTGTAACAAGTTAATTTCTAATGAAATTGGTTTATGAAAAATGTATTAAATGCTAATGGAATAGGAATTAAATAATAAAATTACTTTTCCTTAAATATTAAATTTACGAACTCTGGAAGAAATCTACTGAAAGGATAGATAGGTAGGTAGTTAATTACATTTAAGATAGGTAATGACTGTGTGTGATTATGTAGGTTAAGAGAGGTTAGTGGGACCTTTTTTTGTCGTCCTACCTCAAGTTAGCGACGACTATGATTACTACAGCAATAATAATTATGAGATAATGAAAAAACCGCAAAATAAATAAACAATAAAATAAAATAAATGAGTAAAATGTGGGACTGTTCCTCCAAAATTGAGACGCCTGGTCACTATAGTGTACCTAGATAGGTGTTAATTACGTATGTATTGATTAGCACCATACGAATTAATAGTTTTAACGTGCTATATCAAGGAATAAGCAGATATTATAACATAACTAAGTCCTTTAATATCTAACTTTTATGACATCAATAGAAATAAGATCTATTATACAATAAATAGATATGTATCATATTGAGAAAATTTTATCTATAATTACTGGTTAGGGGTTATTCAAGTAGATATTACGTAACGCAATTTTTGAAGATTTTAGACCCACCCTCCCCCACATATAACGCACCGTAACATTGTTCTGTACCCTCCCCCTAGACGTTACGTATCACTTTACCAAAAATTTTAGGTGAAAATGGTCACTAGAATAATTTTCGGGACCATTTTCATCTAAAAATCACAATTATGTTGTTACGTAATGCGTTGTTGTTTTACCCCCTCCCGGCCCCATAACGCACCGTAACGTTTTACAAGACCCTCTCCTCCCCCCAAACTGCGTTACGTAATACTTGAACGAACCCATATACGCAGCTTAAATTTCGATATTCGCGGATTCGCGATACTTTAAAAGTATTATTCCTTAATTAAAAACATCGAAGTATTTTAAATAGCTACTATTGACACGTTTTAAGTTCGTTTAAAATTAGGCAAAACAATAAATAAAATAAAAATGCGATATTTTTTTGGGTGATGACTAAAACATGAAAGGACTTTTACGTTGCACAAATATCTGGAATCATGGCTTTGAATAACAAATCCTTGTGTATGGAATGGAAATTTGTATGAAATTATTGAGGGCATGTTCTATTACCTTTTTTCCATACTCACGGATTCTGTATTCGCGATATATTTATGAAACGTATACCCCGCGAATTAGGGGCTTTTATTGTATGTATTTTCTAATCTGATTGCGTAAGACGTTAGCGGCTATGGGGGTCGCGGTACAGTGGTCGGCGGAACTATGCACACCTATTTTGTGTTGTTTTGATTACATTGTACGGAATGGTCTTTAATGAAGATTTTAGACGCGGTAGTGTTCTAAACGTCTGCTAAATGTTTTCGTATTTGATTTTGATAATAGATGATTATTTTCTTTTTTTTTTTATCCGGGTTTAGCTTTGTCATTACAGGCTTGACAAGTTCGTTTTTGCTACAGAAAGATTTGATAGTATTCCTTTGAAAATTTCCTAAAAATAAAGATAAGATGTATTTAGTAACTTATTGAACCTACTTACTATAACAATGACTGTAACAATACCCAAAAGTAAAGTTATTTTAAGCACAATTTAAGTCAAATGTAAAAGCAAATACATTCGCAAAAATTAATTTTAATACTAAATGCGTATTAAAAAAACGGAAAGTCTCTTTACTGAAATAAATATAGGCGAAATCGGCGTAAGCTCGTATGTACTAACACTATAATTACAAAATACTGTATTATATTATAAACCGGTTGGTACATAAAGAGCCCGTGGGCAGTTATTAGGGCGTTTTAACCCTTCACTGCGGACCCCGGACAGAAATGACCTCTTCCCTATTTTCTGATAAAAATGTAACCCTACGCGTGCTATTTGTAGGGACATTTTGATCATTTATTATTTTTTTTTTTCGTGAAATAACCGAATGTTGAAGACTCGATGAGTTATTGCAATTCATAACATGTTTCCTGAAGTATTTTTGTTTCGTGGTCGTGTTCATTAAAATTGTTAAGGCCAGTTGTTTCTGGACTGAGTGTTCTTTTCAACAAAAGGATAGGAAAATGCATTTTTTTTTATTGTATGTTTATTATCGTTTATTGTATCGTTGGTAGAGTTATTTTATGGTGCTTGTTTTATTTAATATGTTGTTATTGGGTTATACTACTAGCTATAAATATATTTTTGTTGTAAAATAATGTTTTAGAAACTAATTAATAACTTTGTTATGAAATAACTGACTGCATTAAATATCTTAGTGGTTTTTCTGTCATGATTTTACTCTTATTAATTTAAAACTTTGATATTAATTTACTTATTTCTGGATATATTACAGACAAACTATTGAATTTATTAGATACATGTTTATATTTGTGTAATTGTACATAGATTTAATCATATTAATTAATATAATTGTGTTTAGGTATGCACCTATGTGACTTATAATTTGGTGGCAGTTTTCATAAGAATATTCTTGTTTTATGATTTTTCTAACGGTCGTCTAATCAAAACCTGTTATAAACCTGTATTTGAGTAGTACTAAAAATAGTTACCCTATTTTATACATTGCAAAATGCTTGCAAAAAATTGCATTGTATTGTGGCAGATGGTCAAAATTATAATTGATTTTGATATTAAAAATAATTTTGCAAGGACAAGCAACATATGACTATATATAAACCTTTCTATCGAATGAATTATTATACTTATTTTATTAAAAATATTTTGAAATCTCTACCCAGCTAACTTTATATTGTATTTGCATTTTTATAAGTAGTACGGCCTCATACAAAATTGAATTTATATCAAAACAAAATATTTTATAACAATAAGTTTCATAAAAAATATACAGCTATTTGTCATGTAAGTAGATATCATTGTAAAACGTATCAAAATATATACCAACATCTATCTTACCTGTGTTTTATTTTTATTCCTTAAATTTACAATCATATAAATTATTCACAAACCACAATAATTAAAAAAAAAACAAACCCACAAACACTAATACTTCATAAACATAGCAACACTATAAAATATTACAAAAGGTTCGCCCTAAAATAGCCGGTGTCCGAACATGGGCGGGGCCTATAATGCCCATTGGTCAACAAAGTGGGGCCGTACTCCACACAAGATCCCATTCGGAGGCCCAAATTCATTCCAATGAGATTTTTATAAGGGAAATCATGTGTGGATTCTTATTTGTGATTCTTACATCGGTTGCTATAAGAGTCATAATGGATTAAAAAAATGAGACTAAAATTCTTATGGGCAAAAGATTTTGTTAAGCAATTTAGATACACCAAAATGACCAGTAAAAAAGTTATTTTAGTGTTACAATTTTTAAATAAAAAAATGAGTATACTTAATTTCACCTAGAAATTATTTTATTTGTACCAAAAATTATTATTTCATTCGATTTACTATTGTTTAACAGTATGACAGAAATATTCAATTCAATTTATAATTTCACGTAGAAAACTTTCACGAAGTGATTTGTATTATAAAATACATTTTTCATAGGAACATTTCATAAAATCTACATACATTGTTTCTTGTAACAGTATAAAATAATAAATATTTCATTAAAAAAAAATTATAATGTCAAAATAAAGCATTTTTCAATATTCCGATATACCTATTATAGTTTACACAGATAAATAAATCTAAATCAATAATGACAATAAGTCATTGTCAATTATTCAGCAGAAACACTCTATTTTGTTTATAATTATATTTTTCTTAATAAATATTCTATTTATTAAATAGCAGTCTAATCTGATATTATTCTCATATCTCATTTAATAAAGACGGTATAAAACAATGCATCCAAGACCCCACAGCCAAGCAACTGCAATGCGACTTTGGTTAATAATTAAAGGGTTGAATCGTGTTTGTTCTTGAATATTTCCGTGGTCAGCCGCCAGGGAGGGCTAGCGTCGAAACTTTCATTTAATTTCGGCAATTAGACGAAGCTAAATGTGTCTCTGTAGGATAATGGATCATTTGAACGTGTTGTATTTTAATTATAATTTTTAATGCTAGCTTAGTTTCATTTACGTCTGTTCTAGTATACTTTATTTTATAATGACCGTGACTTGTTTTGAGTGGGGTTTATTTTTTAATTATTTATATTTAAAAAAATATATTTTTTTATTTAATCAGTTACTACTTAATGTGCCAAAGAATAAGATTTCGTATTTATACTTATTCAATTCATAATTTTAGCGAACGGTAATAACTTATAACAAAATCATAAGAATATGCTAATCTTATTTTATAATTTTAACAAATTGATTGAGATTTAATTGCATATTTATTAACAAGGAAAATAAATAATTCTTATATAACATTGTGTAAACGTAAGTAATTTTATTTTACAAGAAATTAGAAATTGGTGTGGAATATAAATCCATAGCTACTTATAAATAATTTAGTTAAAAGAGATTATAATAAATTTTTGAAGTTTAAACTTTTAAAGGGTTACTTAATGTGACCTTAAACTGTTTTAATATTTATTATATGCTGGGGTTAGACTAATATTCTAATCCTGATTACCTACAAGTTTTTATAAAAAGGAATATTCCCAATAAATTCATCTTATTGTGTTAGTAAGACATTTTCAGTCAGAAAGTATTTTGCTAGGCTTCGATTTAATCTTCTGAAAATAGCAATTCAAGTTAATCTTGATATTCTAGAAAAAGAATGGAGGCGTATTCAAGAAATTGCACTATTGTCTAAACATTAGATTAATTTTATTTATAAATCAGAATATAAATCATTAGTAGGTACATGATAAAGAATTATAAATCATGATCATGTTGATCACCTATGTTTGGTATGACTTTTTATTACGTTTCAAATAGTTCTGACATTTTAAAATGATCTGGGTTCCTAAAAGCGTTTTTTAAAAGTTAATTAAAATATTGACATATTTTTGATTTGAACTATGTAAGGTTTAGGGTTCCTACTTGTTTATTTTATTACAACATTTGAACTACTAAATTTGTAGTTTTCTGAATAATACAATGATAATTTTAAATTTATGTCTAGATATTATATAACTGTATATTAAATTAATAATGTTATTAAATAATTTATTATTTTTAAATAATAAAAAGAAAACAGTGAAGCGACATCTGTACGTAAGATAATATATTACAAGATCAATTTTACGCTTTGAGTTGCTGCCATCTTACGGTTATTCTTAGAACTCGTTGCTGTTTTCCGATAATTTTCTTATAGGATCGATATCAAAAAATATATATTGAAAATCTTATTAGAAATAAATGTACAGTAGGCAACACAAGTATATTATTCTTACCATTAATGATATTATTATTTTCATTCCTTTTAAAATGACCCTTAAGTACCCAAAGAACATTAAAATCTATTATTCAATAATGCACGAACTAAACTACCTCTCTCGCGAGAAAATAAAATAGCATGTGATATATTTATTTATGATATATTATTTTAATAAATGAAACATTGAATAATATTGAACAAATAAAAAAACTACAAAATTTAAAAATTAAGCAACTAAATTAATACCAATTACGTTGCAGCTACTCGCTAATAGATGGCGCTAGCTGTAAGCAGCCGTCGCGTATTGTCTCTTCAACTCGAAGTCGTAGAACGTAGAAAATATTACTAGAGATGTTTTCTATTTTTTACATATTTCATGCAGGTAAAATAAAAAATAAAATAGAGTTAATAATGTTATATATTAAAGAAAAAAAAATAAAAATATCACTAAGTGTAAGGAACAAGAATGAAATTAATAGGATTTTGTTATTTTTTTATAATATATTTTTTATTAAAAATATAAGTATAACCTTTAATTTTTATTTTTTTTTAATTTATTTTGCAGCAATATTTCTTAACTTTGTAATCGTGTGTAAGTGTATTAAAATGAGTAAAAAAATGAAACGTTGTAAACGATATTTTTGAACACGTATTTATATCTAGATTAATAAATAAAATATAAATATAACATTGGTATTTAGTTTATTACATCATCTTTCCTATCTCAATTCTTAAAAAAAAACCTATCTTATAATTACCTATTATGTATGTACCTACATATGTTGGTATAGTACTAAAGTAAGTACTTAGTGTATAGTATGAGTTCATGTGCCGTGCGACTATTGAGCCATTTTGACATGATTCATTAAAGTTGCTTGTAAAAACTGGCTGGTTAAAAAATCTAAAGAGAAGAAACAGGCGAGGACTTTCTGTCCACCATTATTAGAACATTGAATGTGTATCGCATGACGCACACGAAGCTCTAAAAGTCTGCATAGAAAAGCCCCTAATAAACAAAAGGCGAACATATTATTTAACATATTTCAGAATATATTTTTAACGATTTGCGAATTTAAGTCCTTTGCGGATAAAATTATCTTGTCCTCTCGGACATTGGGGATTTGTGTTCTGAGAGAATAATATTCGTTCGTATGCGTGAACCATATTTTTGTACACTAAAAGTCTCTGTAGTTTGTTATATTGTTACATGTTAGCGATGGTTTCTAATGAAAAAAAAAAATACAAATAAATAGTTATTTTGCTAACTCCTTTTTGGTGTAGTGTTCATGTAGCCCACTGACTATGTAAGCTGGAGTCAGAGCTACAGCAAGACTGATTCGACTGGGGAAAGTTTTACACTCTCAAAAAAAATTAGACGTATGTAGTTCCCGTAAGTAAAAGTGGTGGACAAATCCTCGTCTCTTACTTATATAATCTTTAGACTTCTGATGATAAATAAAATAATAAAGCGCTTATAGGTATAAAAAAAAATTCATGACATGACATCATTGTATATTATTGTTTGCTTTTTTCTTGAAAGCGCATGTTTCAGAAATGATAGGCAAGAAATATTTTATAAATATGTTTTATGGATATTTTTTAAATATTTTGGTATTTTAATTTCTTATTCCATTTCGCTCTAAATATACATTTGTGACTTTTCTAATACCAATTTTCATGAGAGGCAGTGAGCAACTTTACATCCGATATTGTTTTGCTGCTTTATCAATATTTCTAATAATTATAAATACTTGCTGAAGTAAATCAACGCACACCAGACAAACGAAAAGCAAAATGGATGTGAAACAGTCAATTAAGCCAAACCAATCAAATCCCACCATATACCTGTAATGCTGATTTCATCATCAAATCTGTTATCTGTCAAATCTGTCATCTTGTATTTTGTTCGTTTAACTATATAAATGTTTTAACTTAAATATTTAAATAAAAAAAATTGCGTTTTTAAAGATCCAGTTTCGATTGTAAACGGTGACTTTAGGAAAAATATACTCGTATATACATACGTTAGATTCTACTTCTAAAAAAAAAAACAAAAACATATAAGTAAGTATTAGCACCGCTGCTTTCATTTGTCCTACAATTATTAAATAATATAATACGGAGGAAAGTATATGAATCCACATGCTGTTAAATTAGTAGGTAGTGTCTGACCAACCGACCTTCGTTCGGTGTCTTGTGGCGCCATCTTAACTTGAGTTTTCAGGTATCATCAAAATGAACTTTATAAGAAAAAATTAAAAACAAAGTTTAATCCAAATCTGTCCAGCCGTTTTAGAGGTATTCGAAACTATTAAGACAAAGCTCGTTTAAGATGATATTACTCGTAAGCACGCTTCTTTGAGGCATAGTAATAATATATAACACTAGTGGACCCGACAGACGTTGTCATGTCAACCAAAGTGTAATTATAGTGTCTTTATTTTACATGTTTAAATAGAAATTGTCTTTACGATTTTTCCATTTTTTTAAAACATTCCGTTTAAACATTCCCTGGACTTCCACAATTATTTCAAGACTAAAATCAGCTAAATCGGTTCAGCCGTTCTCGAGTTTTAGCGAGACTAACGAACAGTAACTGATTTTTATATATATAGAAGATTATATATATATTTTCACGTGTCTTTTAGGATGTGTGAACGCTATAGTCAATCGGTGAAAATAAAGAAAATATTCTAGAAAGACACTTCAGTTCACTTCACTTCAGTGAAGTGTTTAAGAGCAGAAGCCAGTGGAAAATGCAGGATTACGCAGTCTCTCAAACTATTATATAATATTTTTCAATTGTACTTAAATACCCAGGTTATAAATCGTAGCACATTCATGATTCACCTTTTTCTTATGTACACAGAATTTAAAATCATCATGCAATATCTGGTTATTTGTCAAATATTTTAATAAAATATCGCACCCGTGAAAGAAGTGTCAACTAACTCAAAATATCTACCACTTCTAAAATTGCTATGATGTCTAAAGTTTTAAAGTGCATTTTCAGGTACACACATTTTTTTACTTGGGTGACTCTTTTTCTAGGGTCGCGATATCGTCACCTGCAAGCCAAAACTACTAAAGCGCCAGTTTCCTACGGCGCTTTAATAGTTTTGGCTTTCCAGTGACGATATAAAAGTAAATTAAGTAAAATAGCCTTCATCACTTAGCATTACCACAAATTTTCAGCTGTAACTGTATCGCTGATCGCTGTTTTGACAGACCTTTGTTTTAATTGTCCTAAACCTACTTATATATGTAATTTATCAATAGAACTGAATCAGGAGTATGTAACAAGGAAAAAAAATGATTACTAGTATATATCTCTTTGAGTTTATACGTCTAAACTTTTTAGAGCGGTGATATAAACATTTAACAGTATTTACATTCTCTCTAGCAGACTGCCCCGACTTCACATAGGAATTTCTATCTTTTTTGAAAATAGTGTAGCTTCCCAACAGTGAAAGAATGTTGCAGATTGGTCAAGTAGTTTCGGAGCCTATTTATTTTAAACAAACAAACAAACAATCCAATCTTTCCTATTTATAATGTTAGTGTACATTTTAAGAATGATCAGAAACCAGGGTAGTGAAATTTTTGTCTATGTTTTTCCTTTTTTTTTTTATTTGATGTGAAAGTTTAATATTATTTTCCCACGTGTGGAATAACACGAAATATTAAATAAACAATTTGAAATAGCATGGTGTCATCTCTCGTCAAAGAATTCATTGTAAAATGAATCTTTGAATGGTTAGGAACTCTGCAAAGATTCCTCCACAGACGGCACCACGGTCGCTTAGGCCGTAAACCGTTGAATCATCAGATTAAAAATTTCGACACACCCTTTTTTCTATTATTGTATTTTCAGTAGTGTAGCTATGTTAATAGTTAACTAATTTGTAAGTTGTAATAACGTTGTTTAAAATACGACACTTTTACTTGGCTATCTATAAAATAACTGATAATAAAGTCAAATCTCAGAGAACTCAAAGTAGTAATTGTTTTATTTTTTTAAAGAATAATTATTTCGATTAGAATAGATATGCTTAAATAG
Organism: Junonia grisea; assembly: GCA_018235645.1. Lineage (NCBI taxonomy): Eukaryota > Metazoa > Arthropoda > Insecta > Lepidoptera > Nymphalidae > Junonia > Junonia grisea. Next base: position 1,403 of record DVXP01001274.1, on the reverse strand, counting down.
AGTCTTCTGTTTTTAGGATCGACGAGATTTTTTTCTCTATCGCTTTCATAATCAATTATGTTGTGATTAATGAACAATTTAACTGCACTCGTTAGCTTGTCGCTGTTTTTATTATCTTTAAATAAGTTGGATGTATTAAGAATTTATTTTACAACGAAATAGTAGGTATCGTTTCATTAGATAGATCGATGAATAAAATTTCATATGACTTTTGTACAAAAGGTGAAATCTTCAAGAATTGTTCTGCACGGTTTCTTAAATCAATACTTGCGTTTGTAAAAGTTAGTTTTACTTTGAAAGGAATTTTTCCCATTAACAATAAAGCTAGTTTTACTTAAAATATAATTTCATTCGTATTTCCCAGCAGTTGTTGTAATACGAATGTTTCTATAAAAAATAATTATTTGTTTTTGTTGACTAAAAACGATTACTGTTTTTGTTGATAAACAAGCTGGAGCCTGCGACTACGTCTGTCTCAAAAAATTTTAAGCGTTTTTACGTTTTCCCGCAGAACCCTTCTCGATAGTTAAATTATTCGTATTAGCTTCGTGTAAATACTCATATACTTTTAGCGGAAATAAGTTGTTTTCATATTAAAAACAGACACTTTAATTTTATTTATGTGTGAAAGGCATATACGTGATAACTTTTAACTATAGTGAGTAATTTTAGTGATAAAAACATCTATTAAAACATCTCACTTTTTACTTCATTATGAGAATATCTTTTGTCAACCTGTTGCAGACACTGGCAATATCTGATAGGTATTTAGAGAGTTTTAAAGTAAGTTTTATGTAAGTAAGGTCGCTAGATTTTTTTTTCATGTACCTATTATGAAGTATTACTTTCATTTCTACTTTAGCTTTCTTTACTTGTTGATAGTTTTTATGTTATCAAGACTTGATGTTAAACTATTCGAAGGAAAGGGTAAATCAAAAACATATCTGATTAACAAATCGTGGATATTTATTGAAATAAAAATAATAAAAATGAAAAATAATAAAAACAGTTCATCTTTCACGTAGTTACACAATAAAATTTGTCTTATTCGTAGTTTTTTTTCTATTTCGTCTCCTTTTGTCGTCCTTTACCTTAAATCTATATCCCCCCACGAAGAAAGTATAAATTTAATATTACCACAGTATTAATTTAAACAATTAATTTACGTATTTGTACTAGTAAACTACATCTACAGTTTCGTAGAGAGGTGAGGTAATAAATACAATAACATAAAATTATAGTTTGAAAATAAATAAAGCGACAAGTATAGCATTTAGTTTAATTTGATATTCACTTTTACACTTAGCTACTTTTATTATTTTATCAACAAGCGATTATGCGTAGTATAAAGATTTTTCGTAGCTAAGTGTAAAAAGTGTTAAAAACTTATAAGTTAGGGCCTG